>CAKNYM010031918.1:19558-30660 GCA_932195095.1 Andricus curvator
ATATATATATATATATATATATATCAGCAGGCTCAGTCACGACATCTTCTTGAAGCATAGTTGTATCTTGCTCTCCTTCAGCACCAGCAGTCATAAAGGAAGCATTATCGTCGTCTTCCTCCTGCTCGTCCTCCTCCTCCTGCCCGTCCTCCTCATCTTTTTTCTTTACAAGCTCATTTTGTTCAACTTCCTCCATGACTGAAGGATTCGATATTTCAACCAGTTTCTGCAGTGGCATGACGATTGGCTTAAACGTTTCACTTATTATCTTTTCAGTGGCTCTGACATGTTGATGTGTTGATGTCTCAATTTATAATGACATAATTTCCACTACATGACATATATTTATAGAGTGATAAAACAGTCAAAACCTTTTCTGTATCTTCCCTTATTGAACTCACTATCCTTATCAATGACAACAAATCCATACTTGTCAGTATTCCAACATGTTGCACATAAGTCTTTAAATTGTAAATAACTCATGTCAGTATTCGCATGATCATCATACACATGTACTAAATTCTTTTCGTCTTGCTTGAAAAGTATCAATATATTGACGTTATCTCGAACCAGATGTTTAGGTATTCGAGCGTAAGTTTGACATAAGTAAAAACTGTCAACATGAGCGTGTCTGCCCATACAGAAAAAGGCTTGAAGATTGTGCTGTTTCTCACAGGCAACATCATCAAATACAATTATCGAATTTTGTTGAGCTTCACTTGGTGGTATTACTTCTTCATACTCACTGAAGGAAAAATACTCAACTCCATCTACATCATTCAACACCCGTTCCAAGAATTTGTTCTTTGGTTGTTTGAGGGATTTCGAGTAGACGTAGATCTTGATCTCAACTGCTGTGAAAGCTATAAATACAGCGCTTATATAGCTTTCAGGTCAGTTGCGTGCTAACCTCCGTTCAGTGAAGAATGATTGTGCCCCATAAAGTGAACAAAGTATCACGCCGTCAGCATCGAAGTTAAGGATTGGTCAACAAATTCATCAACAACTTGCCGTTTGAGTTGCACTAGCCTGGCTACCAATACTGTGGTCCAAGTACTAAGCCAGCCAAACGACTTGCTAGAGGTGATCCTGGTATCAATTCTCTATACGCTGCGTGTAAAGAACGCGACATTGCATACTCGCGAAATCGTGGAAACGTTGAAGCGAGAAACGCTGCAGATCGTGTACTAGCTAGTAAAGCCTGGCAGCGCGTTTTTGCTGAAGACGCTGGAATTAGCGAGAAAGCGGCAGCACTAGCAATAACTAACGTGATGAATGCCAAAGCGAAACTCGGCATTGGGTTGATGAAGAAACCCAGTTCAAATAAGAGGAAACCTAGTGTGAAAAAGAAACCAGCTGCAAAAAATAAACTAATAGCATTCAGAAAGGTTGTGAATACAGCTAAGAAAGCAATGAAAAGAAGTAGTGATACAAAAGTGGCCATCAAGTCTGCAATTAGAGGTGCACAGAAAGCTGTCAAAAGTGCAGGCGATAAAGATCAAGTGCAAAATCCACGTGTTCTACCAATCCCTTCGAAAGTCGGTGGTGTTTTGCCACTGAGTCCAATTTTTGCTGGACTCAGTGCACTTGGAGCTCTCACTGGTGGAGCAGCAGGTGTAGCTAAGGCGGTAAATGATGTTAGCGGAGCCAAGCAACAACTGGCAGAAGCTCAACGTCATAACAATGCAATGGAGGCTATTGCTCTAGGAAAAAGTTTACACCTAAAACCCTATAGAAAAGGATATGGTATTCATATAAAACCTTACCGAAAAGGACAGGGACTTCGTCTACTATCCGTTCACGATACGAAGGCTGCTCCAAAACAGATGCACATTTTTGTAATTTACTCGCAAGAAAAAAATCGCATAAAAACGTAGCTCATACTATGATAAAGCGCACTTTATTGCGCTTAAGACAAGTCCCCATTTGTTTATGTACAAACATTGGTTTGGAAAATATCCTTCGCGAAAAGGTAAAAACCGTGGGTATTTCGCGTCACTCTGTCCTTGCTTGACTTTCGATGACGACATCTTTGAAATGAACTTAATGAAATTAATGTAAAATAAATTCAAACATGACTATGCTATCTCGGGTAATATACTTAGTAGAGAGTTATATTCTGTCTTAAATGGCTTGGAAAATTTCAACAAATGCAATCGAATAATAATAAGGAAGGCAATCTTGAAACCTATTAATTAATAACAAATAATTCTGGAAGACCGACGAATAGTAGTGTGGGTGTGAGGACACAGCAGGATCCATAGCTGACGGGTATGTTCATTGAAAAAGGTAGCTACTGCACAAAAAGTTGCAATTGGAAATCAAAGTATCTTTTTCCTTTTTTCAGAACTTGATGAATGAGCAGTCCCCCTGAGGTGACCCTTTAGCTATTGCATCCCATAGCCATAGTCGTCTCACACCCACACTACCATTCTTCGGTCTTTCAGGATTATTTGTTATTAATTAATAGGTTTTAAGATTGCTATTCCTATTTTTTATTCGATTGTATTTGTTGAAAATTTTCAAGCCATCTAAGACAAAAAATAAGTCTCTACTGCGTATATTACGAGAGATAGCGTAGTCATGTTCAAATGCAGTTTACGTTAATTGTTATTAATATATTGCAATTTTGTTTCCTCGAATGTATAGTCAAAATAGGAATGCATCTATATGATTTTTTTTCAAATTTTTTACATTCTTCAGTTCAAAGATGTCATAATCGAAAGTCAAGCAAGGACAGAGTGATGCGAAAATAGCACGGTTTTCAGTTTTTCGCGAAGGATATTTTCCAAACCAATTTTTGTACATAAACAAATGGGGACTTGTCTTAAGTCCCTTCATCATGAAGTATTAAGGCTTCATCATGGTATAAGCTGTGTTTTTATGTAATTTTTTTTCTTACGAGTAAATTATGAAAATATGCAGCTGTTTTGGAGGGGCCTTCCTATCGTGAACGGATAGACCGGTGCCAAAAAACTTGCAGTGAAGCTACCTCACCATGCAGTCACTGATACCGATCTGTTCAAGTATGCTGAAGCTCTAAAGAATCCACATTTTCGTGGAGTATTTATGCGCGATCAACTACCAGTAAAGGGACCCCGCCCAATTGAGTCAGCTTTTGTTAATCTTGATGATAGTCACGGCCCGGTTACCCACTGGGTAAGTTGTAGAAAGATCGGTGATAATGTCCTATACTTTGACAGTTTCGGTAATCTTCGTTCACCTTTAGATCTCGTAGATTACCTAGGTGTTGGTAGCGTGATAAAGTACAATCATGACAGATATCAGGTATATGACAGTGTTGAATGTGGACACTTGTGCTTAAAATTTTTATCTGGACAACTGCATATAAAAGACAAATACTGTACAATAAGAGTGTGTAATGAATTGTCCAGAGTTAGTATAGAGAAGAACACCATCATGGATAAATCATTTACTCTCACGATAACAGGAAACTCTTCGGTGGTAAACTCAGAGTATTCTTCACCAATAGAACTCTCTCCTCATAAGAACTATGTACATGGACTCGTTGAAATGCTTACATTTAATTCAATTCCTAACGTTGACACTGGAAAGAATCAAATCTATGTTGGTGATCGAGTTGTGGCCAGACCCGCAAAGTGAACTTTCAACCTCACGATTCTATTGGACGATTGTTGGGATACACTCCACGTGTTCTCGAAGCCAATAAGACTCATACTTCTGATCTACCTGTGGCTATTCTTAAAGTGAATGCTCTGCGAGTTGAGTGCAATATCACTACTGGAGCTTACATAAATAATCGCAACGTGCACACGATTCATGAATTCTTTTCTTTTGTACCACCAGGATATAAGATCGTTGAAGTGCCGTCACACGTCATTTACGTTCCAATCGGCCTGAAGACAATACATCAAATTCAGCTCCACATAGTTGATCAGGATGGTCACTTGGTGAATTTCCGAGGAGAGGTGATAAAAATACGACTACACGTCAAATCATTATCATAATGGGTATCGTGTACAACCGCAAAAGAGTCTATATAAGAGCGTCAACATGTCGAATGCAAACCAGTTCTCAAGCAGCACGCAAGGAGCTAACACCTCAGAACGTGCTCTTTCTGACACAGCTTGGTCTGAAGATCAAACCTCGTGGAAAAAGAAACTGAAACGTTCATTCAAGATATTCATCATCTCAATGGTATTGAGATTGATCGCTGCAAGAATGTTGGTCTCACTAGACCGTATGATTCAGTACCAGACACTGAGTGGTAGTTGAAGAAGTTGATTTAAGATAATAGTGGTGGTGGGAGGCTATACCAGTGGTGGGGAGAAAAGGTATAAAGTCGATTTTTTTAGAAAGAGAATTCAGTTTTCATCGAAATGGAGTTCATTGTAGACGTGCAAGGCTTCGAAAAGCCCAACAACCAATTCATCTTCAAGGAATTGGCTATAGTTCCCCTCCAGGAAAAGGTTCAACCTCTAGTCTACCTCTTTGAACCTCCCTGCTATTGGAACTCTCTGCCTGCCCGATACAAGAGTGAAAATTTTTGGCTGACGCGCAATTATCACGGTATCGGGTGGACTTCTGGTGACATACCCTACGAGGAAGTGAGACCTATACTTCAAGATATACTACTTGGTGCTTGTGCTATTTATGTCAAAGGACTTCAAAAGAAGAAATGGTTTGACGAGTTTGGATTAAATGTACGCAATTTGGAGGATTTGGGCTGTCCTTCGCTAAAGAAATTACACAATGCAGTTTCCATCACGTGTAATCATCATACCCAGTTCTGGAATCACAACTGCGCTGTCCGAAACGTCCTGACGCTCAAGACCTGGTTCTTGACTCCTCAGCATCAGCCAATCATCAGGATTTATGCTGGGAGCAGTGCTGACGACGGTAATGCTGATGATGTGACTAAAGGTGTAGGTACTGCAGATACTTTTTTGAAAAATACAACGCTCAAAGACTTTTATAATAAGTGCGAATTTCTGTCTTCATAATGTTTCTTTTATCGAATTAGGTTAAGATTTTACTTTGTAAAAAAAAGGTTAAGTCTTTTTTCTTGAATGAATAAAGAAATAACTAATGGTCATAAAAGTGTGCATTACTTTTAAACCTATCCACGAGTTAACCATTAGTCATGTTGTATACAAATTTTTTTCAAATTTCTGACTATTACTTTTATGATTATTATTGATAGATGTTGCTACATAATAAATAATAATGTTATTAACAATTAAATTTTACAGCCATTACTTATACTGAGTGCCATTACTATAACTCAACAGTTTGATTTTCTTGAAGCATCTAGAAGATGTGTGCGCATGTGCAACGAGTGGGGTTATGTTTGAAGAGTGAGATAATGGGCTATAAAAGCAGCGACAGATTGCAGTGGTTTCATTCAAAAAAGTGCAGTGCAGTGCAAAAGTCTTGTGAAAAAGTTAAATAAGCCTTTAGAGAAGATAGATCTTAACAAGATTAACGCAATTGGTCGAATGAATGGGGTTCTACCTACCAAAAAACTATCGGAACTGACTGTGAAGAAGAAGTATGCTGTGTCCAAGATTCGAAAAGAACGAACAAATTATGGTAATAGGATTGTGGTTGAATTGGACAATCAGTTTTCTGTATTCTTGCTTGGTAGAATCATGAAAGTCTTTGATGAAGCATCCGAGAATACACCAGAGGAGGATAAATTTGAAAAGATGGAGGAAGCAGTTACGGAAAAAAAATTTTACTTTCACTACCTTGGAGGACCTTAAAATCGTTTTGAATTTAAATATGAGCATTAAAATATCTTCCTGAGAAAAATGTATTTGTGACAATATGACAACATGTGTGTTAGCAATAAATAGAATAAGGTAGGTAAGGTAGAATAAGACGAAAGAATTTCTGGAGTTTCTGGCAGTTTCAAAAAGTTTATAGAAGATTTGGTTCAAGAATTGTGGTTGAATTGGAGGATCAATTCACAGTTTTTATACCTGAAAGTATTGAGCATATTTTGGAAAACAAATACAACGTAAACATAATGAATAATACAACACTTAAAGTAAAAGAACGAACATTTTTATTTAATACTCTTATATTAGGTATCAAATCTTACATGCATGAAATTTTTAAAAATTATTATTAATTTTTCTTTCGAAAAGTTCAAATATTTTTAAATATTCAATCGTGCATCCCTTATGCTTGAGGATAATGAGACAACTTCTTTTACTGTATTAATTTTTCCTTTCTATTATCGACTAGCGGTATGTCATCATTTTTTTTTACGTTCTTGCTGGTTTTTAGACTCCACCTTTTTTTCCGAAGTTGATGTCTTAGCTGAGGATGGTAATGAGGGTAGTGATTGTTCCAAATAACCAGGACGCAAAGTATCGTAAGCTGCATCTGCTGACATCTATGATTGACAGAGTTAAACAAAAATTTATTAAAAAAGGCTATTTCTTGCCTTCTGGTCTTAAATCGAGGTAGAGGAAGATCTATTGTTTTCAAGTGGAAGCGAGGATCATTTTGATGGTACGATTTGCAGCAGCAGCACTGAGGTGTAATACCTTTCCTCCTTACGAGCGATGTATCAGGAGTTGGTTGTGATAGTAATGATGCAGATGGATCAACCTCCACTTCCACAATCCATGACAGTAACAAAATTATTGGAATGAACTCTCATTGACTGATTTGTAGTATGAAATTATAGGATGAACCTTAATTGCTATTAAAACATTTTAAGTTTCCTCTCTTTCCATTTTCACTTATTGTAACATTCAGATTCTGTTTTGTAACCATATTTTTATTTCCATCTTCAATAAATCACATAAACATATGCTTATCCACGTGGTAAAAAATTATTCCTTTATTCAGTTACCATGCTTTGTCGGTATATTATCTGAATATGCAACCCATTCTTTTTTTGAATGATAGCTATAAAATGAAATATAATTATAAAACAGAATTTGAAATTGAAGAAGTAAGCAATATTTGAATTTCTTCTCACAATTTAACTTCACAAATAAAAAGCGTTTTTTCTGTTGATAAAGTCACACTCGACCATTACTCATAAGAAACAACGCTTGATTATGTAAAGTAGATATATTTAAAAGTTTTTCATAAGGACAACCGCAGGAAATTGCCGGAAGCGGGTGCTAATCTGAAAAATTGCACCCGCTCCCAGCGAAATCGCGGTACAATTTCAGCTGTAACCACGTCTTACGACCGTGAGATAGGTGGTTACAGTCTGCGACGAACTCAATACGATGATCCGGCAAAAGTCTCGTGCACCCTGAGGACACGGAGCGACCCAAGGACGACCGCCTTCTGCATTTTCCCCGCAAGTGTCTCAGCATTTTGTTGACACGCAGGGATGCTTTTCAGGCTATTAACGAGTGAAACCTTGCCACCTCCAAGAGCGCCGATGATCAAGACGATTAGCTTAACAGAATATTCCGGGTATAACCGTCGCAACTCCCTTATAAGGTCTTTATACCTCTCTTTCTTTTCTTTCTCCTTGGCTGTGACGTTTTTGTCAGCTGGTGCCGAAAATTCGATAACGAACATGGTTCGTTTCTCGAAGTCAAGGAGAACTATGTCAGGCCTCGAGTGCGCAACAGAAATAATTGTCGAGAATATGAAGTTCCAGTATATGCGGCACTTCTCATTTTCGACAATTGACTCTATCTCGCTAGGAGCGTTTAGCGGAGAGGTATTTGGGCTAATGCCATAAGAGTGACAGAGATGGTAATAAAGCACTCTTAGTGCCGCATTGTGCCTTTGGATGTAGGTCGTTCCCGCATGAGTTGGACAACTAGATAGTATGTGTCCTAGATGCTCGGGGTGTGCATGACACGCTCTGCAGCTATCATCGGGAATGTCTTGGCTCAAAATGTGGCGACGGTATGCTAGAGTGGAAATGACACCGTCTTTACATGCCAAAATGAAGCCCTCCGTGCCCGACTTCAATCCGGGTGATCTAAGGAAAGCAAACGTTAGCTCATACGTCATCGACTGATCTTCTACATTTCTGTGGAAAATGCCGTGCATCCTCTTGTCGAGAAGCTGTTCGTGGAAGTTTTTCTCAGGTGCTTTCTTAATCCGGGCCTTCAGGAGTGAGTATTCAAGATGGATAAGATTTGATGCATTTTGCTCACCCCTAATATTGAAGTCAAGGCCAAGTGTTTCAGCAGCCTCCTCCGCTGCTTTGTACAGAAACGCCACTTTGCCAACTTCTTCGTGTTTCCTGACCATTTTAAGAAGAGGGTCTTGTCCATTTGCAACTATATGTGCTGTATCCAGAATAATTCTGTTGTGAAGACATTCAAGATTCAGTATTCCGCGACCACCTAGGCGGCGCGGCGTGAGATGTAAAGTCGCGGAACAGAAGACTTAAGGTGCATGCTCTTGTTCATGCGCAAAACCTGTCGCGTCCCGATATCAAGGGATCTGAGCTCGTCCTTCGTCCATGGAACAACTCCAAATGAATAGAGTACTACCGGGACGGTAAGCATGTTCGTTGCAGATACTTTGTTTCTCGCCGACAGTTCGGAAGACCAAATCTGCCGGATGAGACGTTTGTATTTGCATCGGAGAGTATCCTTTATAGATGTCACGTCCTGAATGCGGCTCTGTGGCGCGCCCAGGTATGTATAGGTCTCTCCAGCGCAAAGGTGTCGTATAGCGCTTCTGTCAACGAGCTCACGATCTTCGGGGATGCCATTAAGTTTTCCTTTCTTCAAATTAACCTTGGCGCATTTCTCTAACCCGAATTCCATTCCAATCTCTTGAGTGTACTCTTTGACAATTTTCAGAGCTAGATGTAGTTTCTCTTGATTCCTAGCATAGATCTTAAGATCATCCATGTAAAATACATGAGTGACCTTATGCTTTCGGTTTCCAGATTTGCCGCAGAGATACCCTTCGGAATGGCGAAGTGCGAGAGATAGTGGCAATAATGTGAGGCAAAAGAGGAGAGGGCTCATGGTGTCGCCCGGAAACACACCTCTCTAAAAGGTGATACTGTTAGTGATCACACGATGTTTTCCAGATGAGATAGTAAATCTGGTTTTCCAAAGCGGCATTAATCTCTCTATGCACCTCACGATGTGTGGATGAACCTTCAAGCTTTCCAACAGACAGATGATAAGTCTATGGGAGGTTGAATCGAAAGCTTTCCGGTAATCAATCCAGGCCATCGATAGAGGTCGCTGATAGGATGCTGCGTCTTTACAGACACATCTATCGATGAGCAAGTTCTCCCGACATCCTGCTACGCCTTTCTTTGAGCCACGTTGTTCATACATCTCTCGCCACACGGGTCCAATTGTCCGAAGAATCCTATCATTTAGGATAGCTGTGAAGATCTTATACAGCGTGTTCAGACAAGCTATTGGCCTGTAATTCTTAGGGTCAGCTAAGTTGCCCGTCTTCGACAGGAGCACTGTGCGCCCTTCCACCAACCAGCCCGGAATAGGCTCTTCGGATTTTAGATATGAGGTGAAAATTCGGGCCAGATGCTGGTGGGTTGAAGGAAACTTCTTCCACCAGAAGTTCTTGATACAATCTGGTCCCGGAGCGGAATAGTTCTTCATGCCTCTTAATACGTTTTTCAGCTCCTCGGTAGTGATAGGTGGGCATTCCTCCTCAGGTGTTATGAGGGCATTGCACAGCTCCTTGAAGCTATTTATGTTCTTTGAGCCTTCTTCAAGTGGATGTTGGACCTCGTAGACTTCTCTCCAAAATGCTTCGACCTCCTCTGGTTTGGGCGGATGGTCGACAGTAACTGGAGGGTCTTGGAAGAGTCGAGACGGGTCAGAAAAAAACTGTTGATTTTCTCTGACCCACCTCTCTCTCCGCTCTAGACTTCTCCTAGCGTTAGATAGTACTCGTATTCTGTCAACAATATGCTGCCTGATGGTCAGTAGCTTTGACTTGTTGATTGTGTGATAACGGATCCGCAGTTCGCGCGCGAACTGTCGAACCTTGGCAGTGAAAGTCCTGCCAGATATTATGTAGTCAATCACACACTGAATGCGGGACGCGTACTGTCTTGCCCAGCCTATCTTTGTGCTAAGTTGATGCATTCGTCTTTTGGTCTTATAATCAACCGTTGGTTTTGTTTTACGGTTTGCATCTGCCAAAGTTCTCGCTGCATTGTACACACTGCAATTGATAGTCCAGAGGTCGGATTCTTCGGAAAAATCTCCACGAAGTTCATCATCCAGTTCAGTCAGATCTTTGGGCTTGGGAGAAACCTCAATGTTGATGTTTCTCCGGGTCTTGAAGCATCGTTCTTTCTCTATTGGATGCCTGTTCGAGGTTGGTCTCAGTGTCGCCTCTCTTTCTCTGTTGCCGGCTTGTTCTGGCTGCGGTTGTGTAGGCGCTCCGCTTATATAACCCCTTTTCCGGAGGTCCTCGGCACGGTTTTGCGGACGTTTTTGCGAAAAATCCGAGAACTCTGGGTGTTTCTCGCACCACAGAGCATGCAGTCGCGCCATGTAACCTTTTCGTCCAGGGGCCATAGTGGTATCATAGCACTCCAGCAGGTCGTTCCTGAGTCGATCCGTCCACCTAAAAGCAATGAGATTCTGCCGGTCAATCGCATTGACTCCGTCTTGATTGGCTCCCCCAACTCTAACGTAGTCGGCATTGTTGTCCGACCCATTGTCGGGAGCCCTGCGCGTTCAATTGTTTTGAACCGCACTTCCTACAACTGTGTTTGGTGTTGTCATTGTTGCTCCCACGAGCAGCTAGGGAAAAGGTTGAGTCCATCCTTGTAGAGCCCCGCGTGCAAGGATAAGGCTGATACTCTGAGAAGTCGCCCGGTATCCCAGGATCACCGTTTGAGACACCTCACCCAGGTGCCATTCAGCTTCCGGCACAGTTGTTACGCCTTCGCTTAGGAGTTATTCCTTCGGGACCATCCCTGGACAATTGTCCGCGACTGCTTATTAATTATTGTAAACATATTCAGCAGAAACCCTTGGTACAGGGACCCTCTATCCGCAACCCGAGGACGCGTTCGGTGGCTTTGTCATAGGCCCTTCGGTTCGATTCCCAAGGAATCAAAACGGAATACATATATATAAAAATATATATAAATATATATATATATATATATATATATA
>CAKNYM010031918.1:31060-44676 GCA_932195095.1 Andricus curvator
CTCACCAGATTCTCCAGATCTCTTTGCAATCTTAGAACACACAATGAAATTAAATTAATAGCATAAAGCAACACGAAGAACACTTTTCACTGCATGAATCACTGCACGAATAACAACTCACATGTTTGGTAGCACCACTCTCCTTCTCAACCATTGCAATTTTTTTATACACTCTCTTCTTAAGACACTTTTCTTCCTTAGACACTTTCTTCACTTTTTCACCTCTCACTAATCCACATTTGACCACAGCGCAAATTGAAATCGACGCCTCTGAATATCGGCTCTTTAAAGAAAAGTCCCCACTACGCCCTGGCGGGATAGGGAGCGCGGAGATTCTCATGTCTGCGCGCCTCTGAATATGGGCCGGAGACCCCACGACGAGACGCCGTGGCATGTATCTAAACTTCGGTGTCACACTCTCGCGGTAAAACAGAGATCACATTTATCGACCGTATGTTCGGAAACGACTGTGGATAAAGTGAAACTTTGCGCGTCGATGTTTTACCGACTGCGGTGGCCCCATTGCCTGTGTCTCACTCTGCCGGTATGGTCGAGAACGCCACTATAGGTTATGGATATGGTAACGACTGTCGGTAATTTATCACGGAAGCTAACCATTAGCGCTTGTCGGTAAATGACCGGTCACTGTTTTACCGACCAAGGTGTCACCGAATTGTGATAGGTACACTACTACTAGAAATTTATCTATTTGGTTAAAATGTTGTCTTTTTTAGATAAAAATTCAACTATTTCGTGAAAGTTTCTGTTTTTTGTTGAATAATCGTCTTTTTTGTAGAAAATCAATCTTTCTGTTTCAAAATAAATCTTCTTTGAAAATTTACCTTTTTTGTTGAAAATTAAAGTATTCCAATCGAAGATTCAGCCTTTTAATAGAAAATTTATCACTTTAGTTGAAAATTTGTTTTTTGTTTGGTGGAAAATTAATTTTCTAACTAAAAGTTCAACTATTTGGTGAAAATTTTGTCGTTTTTAGTTAAAAATTCAACTATTCCGTGAAAATTCATGTATTTTGATTGAATAATCGTCTTTTTTTGTAGAAAATTAATCTTCTTGTTTGAAAATTAATCTTCTGGTTTAAAAACTCATATTTGTAGTTAAAAATTCAAGTATTCCAGCTGAAGAATCATCATTTTAGTTGAAAATTCATCTTTTTGGTTGAAAACTTGTTTTTTACTTCCTCATAGAAGAACCTTTGTGATGGTAACATTTTCTAAAAAATTCAAATTCATTTAATTAAACGTTTCTCAATTTGAAAATGTCTAATGCAATGTTCTAAGCAACTGTCCGGATGTGTGTGCATTTGTGGATGTCACACTTTTTTGTGGACACGATAACTTAAAGACGGTTGTAGATAAATTGATAAAATTGGGAGGGCTTATTTTCACGACTAATATCTTGAAACTGACTGAAGGATTTCTAAAAATATTCATTGCATTTTTTCTAACACTTTATAATATTTTAAAAATCGGTTTTTTATAGTAAAGCTTTTTTCATTAACAGAAGTCAAAGTCGATGCAAAAATATAAAAGATTCCTTGGTTCGAGATGAATCGATTGACTTATAATATTAATACATTTCATGAAAGAGTACAAAAGTTATGGTCATTTATATTATATGAAAAGTCGATTTTTGTAATAAAAATTTTCTCTTTCTGATAATTTAAAGTTGATGCGAGAATAGAAAAGATGTGTTTCTTCGAGCCGAATCGATTGATCTATATTATTGATACATTTTATTAAAGAGTAAGGAAGCTATGGTTATGCATAATATTTGAAAAAACGGTTTTTTATATTTAAACTTTTTTCATTAACATAATTAAAAATTGATGCAAGAACGGAAAGAATTCCTTGATTCGAGACAAATCGATTGACCTATAATATTAATACACTTGATTGAAGAGTAAGGATGTTATGGTCATTTATAATATTTCAAAAATCCGTTCTAAACAGAAAGACTTTTTTCAGCAACATAATTCAAAGTTGATGCATGAATAGAAAAGACTTTTGATTATAAATTTTTAAATGAAATAATTCTGACAATTTCTGTAAAAAAAATCATAAGTCTGGGAAAAACTACCATTTCAAATACAAAATTTGATTTGTCTGATTAGTCATTATATTTAAATTTTTTTTTGTATTATTTTGTAATTTTGTATTTTTTGTAAATTTCTATTTTTATATCGATCAAAAAGCAAAGTGCTTGTGAAATGAGCACCATATAATTGTAAATACAAACAAAGTGGAAACACTCGAGATCGTATTCGCAGCAAGTATCTTTGGTGGAAGATTAAGTTTTTAAACTGAAAATTCAACTAGATTTGTGTAAAATTTGAACCCCCCACCCCTTCATTTTTGGTCAAATGTCCACGTTTTGAGACCTTCTGCATTCGTCGTCAAAATAACAAGCAAGCATTTTGAGAAATCTGTAGCATGATGAATGTAGCCGAAAATGGCGAGGCCAAGATTACATAAGTATGCCATTATGATAATTAAAAATCTGGTTGGATAAAGAGATTAATTTTCTTTATTTCAATATAAAGTTAAGTTTTACCTTATGAATTCTGAAAAAAGTTCGTCCGTCGAGGCTCCATTTTCCCAGTTAATAAAATTTGTATTTATCAGAATGTCGATTTTGATGCATTTTCACGATGCATAAAACTGATATGACATACATGAAACTTGTGTCTGTAATTAATTAATATTTATTATTGAAGAAAGTTTAGGGTTCAGAATTTTACAAGATTTTCACTGTGAAAGCTTTGAATCTTGGATTATCAGATCTAGAAATTTGATGAAAAAAAAGGTTCCTTGCCATTTTTGGTATACAAAAAAAATCTAAGGGGCGGGGAGGGGGGGGGGTGAGCCTCACGATTTTTCACGATTTTTTCGTCAGTTTATTATAACGAGTACGAAAAAATTGGGTTTCTTGAAAAAATGTTTTTCATTTGTATATATTTGTATTTATATATATTTGTATATATTTATCATTTGTATATAATAATCAACAAGTTACTGTTCGCACCATGAAGTTGGTTCGCAGTGATGTTTTTGTTCTTTTTTTTTACTCCACTTTTTTTTAATTTGTTATTTTTATTATTTAAAGGATTTAAACTTTAAAAATATTTCTGAACAATATTTTCGATTACACTTATGTATATTCTTAGTGTATAATACACGTAAGTGTAACTTATGTACATGTATACATACGTGTAATAAGAATTGTTTTTTTATGTACTTAAATACTTGGAATAAAGAAGAAGCCTAATATGTATTCTAATATAAGACTTCTAATATTAGTTTCAGTGAATAATTATAATATTGTTAAAATCTACTACAATTGCAATTTTTTAATTTCAAGCATGCCTGAAGTCTTTAAACTTCTTAGTTTATTACATAAAAAAGTGAGAGTGATTTCAAATATTATAAAAGTTTGATGACTTTCCCCCTTTTCAAATTTTCAAAACTGTAAATTAAAAAAGAATTATCTTCTTGATCAGCTGTCAACTTTGAAGTTTCAACATTATATTATTTAGAACTGGAATCATTTAAAATTAAACAATCTTAAATTGAAAGTATACATAGAAACCTCGAAAATGGTTTGGTTTCATTTTTAAATCTTTCAAAATTGTATCGTTTGAAAATAAATATACTTTACAGTTGAAAAGCAAATTAAAACCAATTATTATACCATTAAGCCATTTCCCTTACGGGGTAAGCGTGACTCACTCGGTGAGGAAGAGAAGTAATATTAACTTCTCCGACCCAGGTTGCTGATCAATCTCTCTAGCGATCACCCCAAGTGAAGAGCCTCACAAAGTCATCATGTGAAGCTCCCCACTCCGGCCCATTAGTATCCAAGGGCTTTTATTTCAAGCGTCCTTCATTCTACTGACACTCTTTAATGATAAGATTAAAAATTAATTAGGCTGCGTCTAGTCGTTCTGAAAAATTGAGGGGAAAGGGGGTGGACTAGTACCGAAAATTCTGGACGACTAGCCAAGTTTATGGAAAATATTTGACTACTCATCCCGAATTTCGGGACGACGAGGCACTTCGAATTTCAAATTAAAAACTTGAAATAATTGAATAAATCCCAATTTAAAGTCTTTGATATTACCATCATACCATTAAGCAATTTCCCTTTCAGGGTAGGCGTGACACTACCCGATTAGAGTAGTGTTTCTAAGTGGATAGTTTCTTGTAGTAAATAACTACAAGTGTGGGCTCACCACACCCACGATGTGCCAACAGCACGCACTATTCTCGAATGGTCACCCATCCAAGTACTAACCGCGCCCAACGCTGCTTAACTTCACTGATCTGAAGAGAACTGGTTTTTTCAGCGTGGTCTGGCCGATGATATTAAATAACCTGTAAATGAGTAGTACTTGAAATTGTACACTTTTAAAGTCTTGGAGGCTATACAAATTGAGAAATTTTCATTCTCTGGCTTACCAATTTAAATAATTTCACTACTTAAAGCATTTAAGTTACAGAATTAAAATTTCATCTGGTAAGAATACATTTTAATTTAAGTAAAAATTTTAATACGAACAGTAAATACGAAATAACTCAATATTATTAATTTAAATTAAAGTTTAAGAGAATTACATATCATTATGTATAAAACAGGCCGGTGAAAATCATCAGTTTAGTTAAATCCTTCGTTTTCCCCGTTGAATATCTCCTAGACGGAGATAAATCGATTTCAGTAACCTACAAAATAATTTAATTATATATTATTTTAAAATATTCAATGAATTAAATTCATTTATTAAAAATTAGATATTAATTATGAATAGCATATAATTTCAATGGTAGAAATCGAATACCGTCTAAGATAAATCAAGGAATTCATTTTCACGCTGTGCCATATTAAACAGATATTAAGATATTAAGAATGGATATTGAACGGATCAGAATTAGCGGTTGGCGCTACTGTACAAAGCACTCTCGAATTCTGGACTTCCAGGATTACTGAAGAGTTTTGTTTATATTGTGTGGGAGGCGGTGACTGTAGACTCTGTTGAGTGTAGAGCTTTTACGAAATTCTTTTTACGACTTCCCTGAAATCCAATTAGAGACAGGTTGGATCAGAGAAGAAATTTCCTTTCTGATACTGCGAATATTTTTCGGGTAATTATATTTTTGATATGTTCAAATTAATAATTTATTAATCTTTAATCTTCACTTTTGAAGATTTTCAGCCTTCCCGGGTGAATGAAAAACTCCTGGATTCTCAATTTTGGATTATCTCGGTAAACTGAATTTCTCGAAAATACGAGAAAAGACGTTTTCGGGTGACGTAGTGCCCAAAATTGAGTTTTCTCTAATTCTCGACTAACTTCAGAAAATCTCATTTTACTCTCAGGAGCTTAAAAACTTGCAGTTCTAAATAATAGAGTCGTATAATTATATGATTTAATTTTTGAATTAACCTGACATTTCCCTGAAAGTGTTTTCCTAACGTGTTGCCAAGCCTGTTTATAAAATGGACTAGGCTTGTTTCGCAATTTTAGATAAAATAATTTTTGAATAGTTAATTTTAAGCTAAACTCAGAGTATTTATAAATTTTTTTTCGTCGCTTTTTTGAGAGAAACATATTGTTTAGAATTGGAACCGCAAAAACACTCATTCAAACTGGAACCCCTTTCACGTCACTGGGATCCAATCGACATCGTTAGAAAAATTTCAACATTAAATTAAAATAGTAAATAAAATGCAAAAGTAGTTAAGCTAGGCCGGTTCTGCGGCATCACTACGTAGTTCCAGCTGCCGCCGACAGATGGCGTCAGCAGTCAGTTCACAAAGTCGGCAACTGAACTGTCGGTAAGGACGCAGATTCTTGACTCGGCCTTTGAGGATGGTCCCTGTTTTACCGACCGAACTCACAAGAAACTTTTATAAAGCTGGAACGATTTCATGGTTCGCTTAACGAGGTGGGTAATACCAACCAAGAATCCAATTCTGGAGCTTCTTGAAAATTAATCGAACCACCTTGCTTTCGAGGTTTTCAATATCTATAAACTTTCGAGAAGCATCAATATTGGACATAGTCTCTAACTGCTTTGCAGAAAAGAAGAATCGATATATTCTCAACTTGCACCTATCACGGTACATATTTAAAATTCAACGTCTCGAGCCTTCCAGAAACTTCTTTGTAGACGTGGTGATCTCTGACGATTTTCTATACAACGAATTTTCGAAAAGGCTCGAGACAAAGAAAGAAGTATGGATACAGGATATGAGTTCTGGTGATTATGCTCAGAAAGATCCATTAGTGGTTTCTAGATTGATCGACACACTAGCTGCCAACGGCGCTGGAAAACACATGCTTACATTCTGAAAAGATCGATCTAGAAATTCGAGAACTATACGGATACGCAGTAGTATTTTACAGTATATAGAGTTACATAGTGTCGTTATATGTTATATAAGGCTATGTAGTACACTTGTACGACATATGAGGCTGTAAGGTACTGTTTCAACGGCTTCTATAACACGGTTCTGTTCCTAGCTAAATGCTGGTAAAACAATGATCGGTCATTCATCGACTGATGATTTGGGTTTGCATCCGTGCTAAGAAACCACCAGTCGATAATTTGTTACTGAAAACAGATGGCGCTAGCGTCAAGTTAGTTAAATTTGCGGTAAATTAAAAGTTGCGTGTGTAAAATATAAATTTGAGGAGGGGGTAGCAATTCAAAACTTTCACCAGAAGCAAAAAAGAATTTTCTCAGGCGTAGTAAACATTAGAAATTTGACGTTAGTTCCCCAGGTGATTTATCCAAAATGTATTCACTACATTTCTTGTTTGGATGGACAGATTTACTAAATGTATAGCAGCGCCATCTATTTATAATTTATGCAGCTAATGATTTCAACTTTACTACTATTCAAAGAAACTAAAGTGAAACCGAATCTGAATAACTGATACCTAACTAAGAGAACAGGTTTAAATAAATTTTGACCTTAAATAACCTTAAATATTTGTTTATTCAAGAAAAAACACTTAACCTATGTTCACAATATAGATTCCTAACTCAGTTTAACCAAATAATCTCTTGACGTAATTACACAAATTAAACGTAGTGAAAACAAAAATTCATAATGGCCATGCTCGCTAAAATATTATGCTTCTTTGACGCAATATGTGGACAACTGCTTGACACTCGGGACTTTGTAATGAATGATGAGGTTGATGAGAGTTAATGTAAAATCGCAAAGCATCTACAAGTTCATTAGGATCTGTATGAAGCATTATGCAGCAGCATTCTCGACTTGGTTGAGAGTACGCCTTATACATCAGTTCACTAAATCCATCCTCCTCCTTCTCCGTCATCTTCTCCTTCGCGTCTTTATTACAATCAACATCATCAACACCATATCATCATCATGTTCCTGATCTTCATCCAATTCTTGTTGATCCTCCTCGTCCTCCTCATTTTCATCTCGATCTCCATCTTTCTTGTCCATATCATCATGCTTCTCATCTTCCTTCTTTGTTTTCTTAGTCACATAAGACTCAAAGACATCATGATATTTAGAATTTTTTCTGAGAGGGCCACATTTGCACTTTAAGACCTGCTGCAGTTTGGTCACTACTGAACTACTACTATGACCATTTTGTTCATTGCTGTTATTATTTTTAGTCGTTTCACGAGATTCTGGCAACTTGAGAGAAGTAAAATCATGAAAGTTACTTTCATGAGTACATCTGATGCCTCTTTAGGGCGTCGGATCGGGAATAGACTTTTAGACAATCTTGACAAGTAGAAGACACCTTGATGCTGCATGGGGTGTGAATAGCATTATATCAATGGCATCATAGGTTATATAGCAGCGCGCTTGTAGATGTGGCTATAGTGAAGGTGGAGGTGGTGGCAGCAGTGATGGTGACGGTGTTGGTGGTGGTGGTGATGATGATGGTGGTGGTGGTGGATGTATAGTTGCTAAATGTATGTATATAAAACCTGCCTTACGTAGTTCCTCCATATTAAAGAGGATTTCATTGGTATAATGCTCGTTTCCTGCAGTCGACGACCCGGCTGCACCAGATAGTTTATAAATTTCTGGAAAAATGAGTATGTCCCAAAATTGACATATTCTCGCGGACCTGAGGTTCCGTTAAAGTGGCTTCAACCCAATGGTGCAAAAACCAAGAATGTTTTTCTTGATTTTGGGTCTGGGACGTCTTCTAATATTTTTCGATCACAAACAAAATCTTTGCCTCAGCCATTTTTGAAAAAAAAATCGAATAACCCCATTTTTCTCGGAAACGAAGCGAGATATCGAAAAAGATAAGTGCCAATCATTGTTTGGAGAAATTTTTACAAAAAACCCTTCATAATTTTCTATCCCACTTAGTTTACTTGAAAAAACTTAGTTTTTCGATATCACTATAAATTACTTTTTTTCTTATTTCTTTTACTCGATATAATTATTTCAAGTAGAAAATCTAGGAATGTACTCATACCCACACCTTTGGTTAACACTTAACACTTTTTATCCTTAGCTGATAACATTCTTCAAATAAAAAAATATCTTCAGAGTAATTTGAATAATAATATTTATTTGTTATAATTTTTTATCTGGTATAAAACACGGGAAAGCGAATTTTTCCTAAAAAAAAAAAATATTATTTTTCGAGATACCGAAGTGAGTTGAAAAATTATACAGGGAGTTTTTTATAGGAATTTGTCCAAAGAACAATTTCGCCCTTTAAAATTTTTTCTTATCTCGCTTGTTTTTCGAGAGAAACGGGGTATTTGGATTTTTTTAAATTAAGGATTGACTCGAAAACGGCTCTAGCAAAGATATTGTTTTTCATAAAAAAAATAGTTATAAAAATTCCCAGATACAAAACAGAAAGGACAATTCTTAGAATTTGCACCTTTGGGTTGAAGTCATTTCAGCGGAACCGTAACCGTGACCTATTTTTGTGAAATGAAAAACTGAGATTGTTAGACCTGAAGGTGGTTGTGAATACCGTGAAGTCAATTCCATAGAAATGTTCTTTTTTTATTTTATTCTGTAGTCATAGACGTCATAGACACAAATAAATGTCCTACATTCAGAGAGACTGAACAACAAGTTTTAATCTATCTCGAAGAAAATAATAATGAAGTGGGTACTCTTACAATGGGTGAAGCAAAGAAGTGTCACCCTTATGGAAGAAACGGAAGCAATGCATGGAGTTGAAGAGGATGAGGAGGTGGATGTGGATTATAATGGCAAAATTTTTAAAGCTGTTTTGAAAATGAGAAGCGGTAATAAGAAAATCTTTATTGCTAATGTTTTTCATTTTGTACTTGTGCTTTATTCGTTAGATATTTTATGTTTTTTATTTCAGTTTAATGTTTTGAATTATTTTTATGATATTTGTTGATTTTCAAACTAATTTTAATATTCTACCGACAGAGGATAAAAAGTTTTTAAATTCCCTTCATGTAACACCTACGGGGGAAATACTGGAGAAGAAAAATCTCACAGCGCTTAAGAAAAAGGATACAAAATTGTCAGTAGTCAAACAATCGCAAAAGAAGGGCCAATTGAATTTGAATAGAAATGTTCTAAATTTGTCACTACTCATCCCCGTGAAACCTAGCAATTCGGTTTTACAAGAGCCGCTAAGACCGCAAGTGATATCCAAGTCTTCTCATAACGAAGCTACCTCTTTTGAAAGTAAATTTGTTTAGTTTTTCACTTCATTATGATAAAATAAGACATATTTTTTCAGTATTTTATTATTCTAATATTATTTTATTTGTTGAAGAAACCAAAGTGTCAGGCCCATCATTTCGAAATGTTACCAGAAGATGCGAACCTCCTCCTAACCCAACCAGTAAAATTTTTCTAAAGAAAATTATGAGACCTAAGCTTCATCTTAAATTTTAAAAACTTAAAATTTTGCAAATTTAATCTATAGCTTATGTCTCTACTACTTCTTATTAATTAATAATTTAATCATCTTAGATATTACCGAAGCAAGGAAAGTCACGAAATCAAAATTAACTTCTCAGGAAACTGAGCATTCTAATACTTTACATGGTAAACTTTTAATTAAAACGATTTTCTCGCGTTCCTTACTTCACTTAAGCCTATTCCAAATTTCAAAAATTGTGATATTTCATTCATTATTTAATAATCCTAAATTTTGATCAATCAAGGAAAAGTATGATACCAAAATTAACTTCTCAGTTGATATACAGCAGAATATTAAATTCATACCTTACTTCTCTGATATTTTTTATTATTCAATTATTTAATCATCCTAGATATTGATCAACGATCGACAAAGGTAAGGACAAAGTCAATACCTGAGGCAGTTGAGCATTCTAATCTTCCAGAGGGTAAAATTTAACATCATTTTTTTTTTTAAATGTACCATCAATTGACACTTTTCTAAATTTTGCTTCCAAACAGGAACACTGCAAAACTCGGAAGTTCTAAAAAATGTTTTGAATCTGACGTTACTCAGTCCCGCAAAACCAGGCACTTCAGGTTTACAAAAGCCACTAAGACCGCAAGTGATACCCAAATCACCTCATAATAAAACAATCTCTTTAGAAAGTACAGTTTCATAATTTTTACTTCATTGAAATAGAAGAAGATATATTGCTTCAGTATTATATTATTATATTATTTGTTCAAGATGAAAAAACCCAAGTGTCAGGCCTACCAGTTCAAAATTTTACCAGAAGATGTGATTCTCCTCCAAACCCAACCAGTAAAATTTTTCTTAGGATAATTATGAGACTTAAGTTTATCTTAAATTTCAAAAACTTTAAATTTTAAAAGCTTGAATCATAGCTTATTTCTCTACGACTTTTTATTAATTAATAATGTTATAATCTTATATATTAATAAATCAAGGAAAATCACAAAATCACAAACTCAAAATTATAATCTCAGGAAACTAAGCGTTCTAATATTTTTCGCTAGGGTGGTTCAAATTCATAACTGTAAAAATTCAACTTTCGATTTTTCATGCGAGATCCACCCCCCCCCCTCCTATTTGTTCGTTTTGCGGGAAATGAAATTCCATAATTTTTTTTTCAACGTTAGCTCGTGCCCCCGGGCCTTTGAAATTAACATGGGGTTAGAAATGGGAAAAGCTCGATTTTAAAAAAAATCAAAGAAAGATGTACTGGTTATAAACTTTTTGTGAATTAAAGTTTTGTCGCCTCTTAAGACATGTTCAAGAAATAATTTCCACCCAATAACAAAGAATGTAAAATAGCAGTTTTCTATCAAATTCATACTAACGCCGGTATCTTTTGGATTTTTTGAACATCAATTATTTTTAATCGATAAGGGACGAGCTTTCAAGTATTTTCAAAATAATTTTTAACTGTTTCAACAATTATTATTTATTTAATAGTATATTGCGTGACGAGGGTCGAAAGGCAACGATTTCACGAGCGTGAAGTTAGCTGCCCGAGCCAAGCGAGGGCTGATATCACACGAGTGAAATCGTTGCCTCGGCCCGAGTCATGCATACTTTTTTTTCTTAATGATAGATTCTAATAATACTTTAAATAATTTTCGCTTTAGTCTGTTTACTTTGCCATCGCAAAAGTAATGTGTTCGTTGCGCCATCTATTCGTAATTATTAAAAAAACCTGCCACCATTTACTGACTTTAACGATATTTTACATCCGCGAGCCATTCTTGTGTTAGCTACATTGCATGGTCAAGTTCTTACGCTCTGAAATTATCGTTCGTATGTGAAAATTTTCATCTGCCAAATTCGAGTTCTGCAAAACGATACCCTACCATACAATTTTTCATCATATCGATAATAATCGAAAATTCGACTTGAGGTGCCTATGGAGCGGGTCGACAATCGAATTTTCGAATGAGGTATGATGAAAATACATTTTTCTACTTAATAGTGTAAAAAGTTATTAATTTCTGGAAATATATGTTGGATTTAAGAATTTTTAAGACTAATGTATTTTTTAGGGATATTTGATTATTATTCAAACAACTTTAATTTGTTTTTTAATTTTTCCCTGTAAATCGTGAAAAGTTATTATTTTCTTCAGTTAATGATACTATTAACCGATTTTGAGTAAAATTTTCTCTCCTATAAGAATATTTAGCAATTTTTAAACAATTTTCCTTTCTTTAAACAATTTGCATTTGTTTAAACAATTGTTTACCCTGTAAATCGTGAAAAGTTATTATTTTCTGCAATTAATGACACAATTAACAAATGTTAGATGTAATATTACATTCTCATTCTAATGAGAAGGTATTGGTTTTATGTAAAATTTGACATAGTCGGTTTTCATCAAATCTCCACGTTTTGAGACCTCCTGAGTCAGAAAAAACGATTTTTACGAAGGTGTCTGTCTGTAGTCTGTCTGTCTGTCTGTCTGTAGCCACGATAACTTTCGAAAAAATGATCAGATTTGATTGAGCTTTGGCACACTTTTTTATGGCCGAAAAATAGAGAACGAGTTCGTTAACCAGCTATTTTGGATGAAAATCCAAAAAGTGAGCACATTTTGAAAATTTTTGAGCCCACTTTTTTTGAAGATTTGAAAATTCTATGTACGGTTGTTAGTAGTACGCAAAATGACGAACAAAATATTCTTATGACTTTTTGTGATAAAAAAAAAATTACTGGAGTTATAGCATTTTCAAAATTCCAAAAAACAAACGAAAATGAACATTTTAAGCCGAAAAACGCACGATATGAAAAAAAGTCAAGAGGAGAAAAACGTTGATTCCTGAACATTCTATAATATTTTCATAACAACTTTTTGAATTTTTCGAAAAATAAAAAATTCAAATTTTGATCGCACAAAAAATTAATGAAAAATCAAAAAAGCCATTTTGCTGTCAAACTATGCAAGATACCAGAAAAGATCATCTCACCAAAATTGTGCACCTAAAAAAGATCTACAAATTTTTTATTATTCACTTTTTGATATGACGCGTAGTTTTTGTTTTATTCGTAAAAAACAGCATTGAAAATAGAAAAATCAAATTTTCAGACGAATATTACCAGCTACGAAAATATGACCGAAACAAAATTTGTTCATCCAAGGAAGAGGTACAAATTTATTATGACTCATGTTTCGATAGGATGCGTGGTTTTTGTTTTATTCGTGAAAATAACATTGACAGTAAAAAAAATCAAATTTTTGAAAAAACAATGCAAGGTACGAAAACATATAAATGAACAAAAATTGTACATTCAAAAAACTTACAAACCCGTAATCAATTTTTGTGATAAGAATATATTCAAAATGAAAAAATGAACTTTTTTGATAAACGGCACAAGCTAAAGTAAAATGTTAACTAATAAAACTTGTTGCCTGAATTATATCATTACTTTTCATTTGAAATCAAATACAAATTTAGCAATTTGTATATGAAGAACATATAACACGAAGCACAAAGTGCGCGCTCAGTGTATTTACCAAATCGCACGCCGTAAGTGCGCTCAAACTTTTTTGTTTCTATCATACGGTTCAAATGATTTTGAAATCAAATATCGAGCGCGAAGCGCGAGTGTCTGGATGAGAATGTGTTCCTTAAGGTCGATAGAACCTTGAGTAAATAAAGTTCCTTTTCAGTCT
>CAKNYM010031919.1:10831-29851 GCA_932195095.1 Andricus curvator
ACCCTCAGTTGGCCAACAACAATCGCAACCCATTTTTTGCGTATCTGTGTTATTATTTGTTTAAAATTTGTTGCGCCCTGTTAATTTCGAAAAGTTATTATTTTTTGGGCTATATGATATGGTTGAGCCAACGGCGATACCACGCTGAAAACACCAGTTCTCGTAAGATCACTGAAGTTAAGCATTGTTGGGCGCGGTTAGTACTTGGATGGGTGACCGTTCAGGAATATTGCGTGCTGTTGGCCCGTCGTGGGTGTGGTGGGCACACATTGGTAGTAAATATCCACCTAGAAACACTACCCGAATCGGGTAGTGAGGCAATGAACTTTCGAGTTCGAACTGCTGATCAATGTATGTATGTATGATATGGTTGATTAATTTCAAGAGTGATATTTGTTTTTCAACAAACTTCGTGATTATTTTAAAAATTTTTACATTCTCATCAGAAAAGGTATTATATTTGTGTAAAATTTGACACCCCCCCCCCCCCCTTCAAATGTCCACGTTTGGAGACCCCCTGAATCCCAAAAACAGGTTTTTACGAATGTGTCTGTCTGTTTGTATGTCTGTATATTTTCAGTTTATTAGCACGATAACTTTCGAAAGAATTGGCATATTGGATTGGGCTTTGGTATACTTTTCAAGTGTCCTAAAATGAAGGTCAAGTTCGTCAGCCAGCAATTTTGGATGAAAATTCAAAAAATTAGAGCATTTTCAAAATTTTTGAGACCACTTTCTTTAGAATTTTAAAATTCTATGTACGGCTGTTCATAGTATCCAAAAAGGCGAACAATTTATCTTCATGACTTTTTTCGATAAAAAACAAATTACCAGAGTTATAGCATTTAAAAAATTAAAAAAAAAAGAAAATTCAAATTTTAATCCAAACAAAGCCCGATATGAAAAAAAGCCAAGAAGAGAAAAACATTGATTTTTGAACATCCTACAAAATTGTCATAACAACTTTTTGAATTTTCTTGAAAAATCGAAAATTCCAAATTTTGTTCGCACAGAAAAATAATGAAAAATCTAAAATTCCATTTTGCGGTCAAACTAACAAGATACGATAAAAGATGAATTGACAAAAATTGTGCACCCAAAGAAGAACTACAAATTTGTCTTGAATTATTATTTGATAGGATGCGTGGTTTTTGTTTTATTCGTAAAAAACAACATTAAAACTTACAAAATTTAATTTTTGGACAAACGACGCAAACTATGAGAAAAATGAATTGACAAAAGTTGCTCATCTAAAAAAGAGCTACAAATTTTTCACACAAGCTACAATAAGATTTTATTTAACAAAATTTGTCGCCTAAATTATATGTACAAATTTGCTCAAAACTACTTTACGCTAGGATGCGTATTTTTAGTTTAAATTGTAAAAAATAATATTGAAAGTAAACAAATTCAATTTCTGGAAGTTCAGATTTTGCATAAAATCGAGTACGAAGCACGAAATACGTAATGAGAATGTGTTCGTTAAAGCCAAAGGAGCTTTAACGAAAGAGAATTCACGCTCACCAAATTATAGTTTTCGATGCTTTGAACTTTAATTTTAAAAGGTCTGTGCACAAATGTGGTGGAAATACAGAGATCGAGCACGCAGCGCGAGGCAAACACATTATCGAGCGCGAAGCGCGAGAACCAACAGTTGCGCATCCTGGGCGCGCTCAAACTTACTTGTAACATTCGTTAAATGTGTCATTAATTTAAGAAAACACTAACTTTTCATAATTTAGTAGAAAAAAATATAAATACAGAAATTGTTTAAACAATTTAAAATTAGTTAAAAAATATTTGAAAACTTTTCACGCATCGAATAAAAATGATTCATGTTGCAAAAATTTGAAAAAATACCGTCTTTAGCATAAATTTGACATAAAAATGATATTTTGTATTTTTTGGGGCATTTTCCGTGCACAACTTAAAGGGGTTAGGAATGTCAAAATTAAGAGTCATGGGGTGAAAATTATGTCTTGAATATTCCTTATGAAGTGACTAAACTTCAATTTCAAATAAGTTAATAAAAAGTACTTTTTCCCATTTATTCGAAAACCCAGCTTTTCCCATTTAAAACCCCATGTTGATTTCCAAAGCCCGGGCACGGGTTAATGTTGATCAATTTGAAAAAAAATACGTAATTTCAGTCGCCCATGGCAATTTAAACAGTCGCTTATTTTGGACCACTCATATATATAATTTGAAGAGAATTAAGATAAAAAATGAGATCTTTTTACCTTGAAATGGTTAATATGTACAATGTTTTTACTGATAAAAACCTTTAATTTTGCGTCCAAAAAAAGTTCCTATGTTTTAAATCAAGACTTTTTGGAAACGATTAAACGATTTCTTCTGTGAATCGGTTTTTACACTCATATCATAATGTCAAGGTATTAGTTTTATGTGAAAACTGACTATCGCGGATTTCTTTAAATCTCCACGTTTCGAGAACCCCTGAATCCGAAACAACAGGTTTTACGATGATATCTGTCTATGTGTCGCTATCGTCGTTGTTGTCGCCTGTATACCGGATAACTTTTGAAAAACTAACCGAAATTGGTTCCGCTTTGCCACACGTTCTTAGGGACCAAGAAGAAAGATCAAGTTCATTAATCAGCATTTTTTGAACAACGGTTCTGCTTTTATTAATTACTTTTGATAGGATGCGTAGTTTTTGTTTAATTCGTAAAAAACAACTTTAAAAATAAAAAATAACAAATTTTTCTTACAAACGACACAAGCTACGAAACAAAATGAATAAACAAAAGTTTTTCACCCAAAAAAGAGCTGCAACGTTTTTATTAAACATTTTTTGATTAGATACGTAGTTTTTTCTTTAATCGGAATAAATAACATCAATAATTAACAAATTCAATTTTTGGAAAAACAACATAAGGTACGAAAAATATTAATGGACGAAAGTTGTTAAACTGAAAAATAGCTACAAATTTTCCATTAATCATTTTTTGATAGAATGCGTAGTTCCTGTATTAATTGAAAAAATAACATTAAAAATAAAAAAATTAAAGTTTTGGAAAAACGACACGATGTACGAAAAAAAATTAATAGACAAAAGTTGTTCAAACAAAAACGATCTACAAATTTGTCATAAGTTTTCATTAAAAAATACATTTAAAAAAAATAAACTTTTTGGAAAAACGACATAAGCTACAATAACATTTTATTTAACAAAATTTTTCGCCTAAGTTATATCTACAAAGAAACATTTTAAGCTAGAATGTGTATTTTTTGTTTAAATCCTAAAACATAACATTGAAAATAAACAAATTGAATTTATGGAAAAATGACACAAGATACAATAAAATGTTCAATAAAAAAATTGGATTTTTTTATAGGATGCGCACTTTTTTTTTATTATAAAAACAAGACAATGAAAATACGTCTGTTTCAATATCAATGCATATTATGAATAATGTAAGAATATAAATTTTTTCAAATTATACATTTTTCAGTGTAGCTAAGAATAAAAAATAATGCAAAATAAGGAATAAAATAATAAACTAATAATGGAAAATAATATTTGTACTTTATTTTTCTAGATTTTGAACAAAATCGAGTGCGAAGCATAAGATGCGTGATGAGAATGTGTTCGTTAAAGCCGAAGGAGCTTTAACAAAAGAGAATTCACAATCACCAAATTACAGTTGTCGATGCTTTGACCTTTAATTTCAAAAGGTCTGCGCACAAATGTGGGGGAAGTATAAAGACATAGCGCGTAGTGCGATCCGGATACATTATCGAGCGCGAAGTGCGAGATAAATATATTACCGAGCGTGAAGCGCGAGACCCAACAAACGCGCGTCCTAGGCCGTGCACATACACGGAAAAAATTTATCCGTGAAGAAGTCACGAACTGGTAGCTAGGTCTCGGATACGAGATAAAAAAATCTGCCCGCCTCGCGGGCACATTCTCATCGCGCGCTTCGCGCGCGGCTCGCTTCGCTCGCAAGTTTGAGCGCGCCTAGGGCGCGCAACTGTTGGATCTCGCGCTTCGCGCTCGATCATATATTTATCTCGCGCTTCGCGCTCGATTATGTATTCACCTCGCGCTACGCGCTCGGGCGTATCTACATCGCGCTTTACGCTCGGTTGCTCTAGATTTTTCAACTTCGTGTTCGACTTCGATGAAAAGAAAAAGTTTGTTTGCAAATATTATAAAATTATCAAAACCTCTACATATTAAGTGATTGTTAAATTTGTTTTTATTTTAGACTGAAAAGGAACTTCATTTACTCAAGGTTCTATCGACCTTAAGGAACACATTCTCATCCAGACACTCGCGCTTCGCGCTCGATATTTGATTTGAAAATCATTTGAACCTTGCGTTCCACGCTCGGTTCTGTGCATTTGATTTTTCTATTTTCAATTCTGTTTTTTACGAATAAAACAAAAACTACGCGTCATATCAAAAAGTGAATGATGAGAAATTTGTAGATCTTTTATGGGTGCACAAGTTTGGTAGAATGATCTTTTCCCGTATCTTGCATAGTTTCACAGCAAAATGGAATTTTTGATTATTTTTTTGTGCGATCAAAATTTGAATTTTTTATTTTTCAAAAAATTCAAAAAGTTGTTATGAAAATATTATAGGGCGTTCAAAAAGCAACGTTTTTCTGCTCTTGACTTTTTTTCATATCGTGCGTTTTTCGGCTTAAAATGTACATTTTCGTTTGTTTTTTGGAATTTTGAAAATGCTATAACTCCAGTAATTTTTGTTTTATCACGAAAAGTCATTAGAATATTTTGTTCGTCATTTTGCGTACTACTAATAACCGTACATAGAATTTTTAAATCTTCAAAAAAAGTGGTCTCAAAAATTTTCAAAATGTGCTCACTTTTTGAATTTTCATCCAAAATAGCTGGTTAACGAACTCGTTCTCTATTTTTCGGCCATAAAAAAGTGTGCCAAAGCTCAATCAAATCTGATCATTTTTTCGAAAGTTATCGTGGCTACAGACAGACAGACAGACAGACATACAGACTGACAGACAGACAGACAGACAGACAGACTACAGACAGACAGACACCTTGGTAAAAACCGTTTTTTCTGGCTCAGGGGGTCTCAAAACGTGGAGATTTGATGAAAACCGACTATGTCAAATTTTACATAAAACCAATACCTTCTCATTAGAATGAGAATGTAAAATGAAACATTACATCCTTATTTCTATGAGAAATATATGGATAAATTTCGAAGTTTCTTACGAACAGTTCGAATTTCCTACGAATAGTTCCTGAAAATCTCAGACTGAAATATAAAGAGGAAAAATTTAATTTGTGCGATTTAATTTTATATTAATTTATAAATTCGCAACTCAGAAGATTCGAACCCTCAAAGACTGCTGACTCACAAGTTTCTAAACATAAACCAGGAGTGCGTAAACACGCGCAGCCATCAAGGCCAAACAAAATAGGTATTATAAAATTTCTAGCCACTCATCCGACGAGCTCGAGGCACACATACAAGCGCACACACGCACCGCGCGTTTGGGAGAGTGTGTGTGTGGGCCACGTACAGGCGAACTTAGTTTCGAGTTCCCAGATTTGTCGGGCAAGCTCGGGAGTGCTCTGAGAATCTTTTCCCAACCACTCGTAATATTTTTGTAATTATTCACGTAAAAAAAAAGTGATAAACCGTTTTAGAATTTTCACATCGAGTTCGTCAATCTTTCTCAAAGTTCGCAGGTTATTTACGAAAATACATAAATATCCGATGAATTTTTCTCATATCCAAGACCTAGCTACTAGTTCGTGACTTTTTTACGGATACATTTTTTCCGTGTAGAGCACATGTACCCGCGCAACAAGCAGATTTTCTTTAATGAAGCGGATCGAACGATCGTCTTCTCAATCGAAATGACTCCCTTGAATCGGACTTCAACATCTAGAACATTTCAATCTGTTAACTCCAATTCAGAAGTCATAAATGAGAAAACTCTTTTTCGAAATTTTTGAGACGGATCGAAATTTTTGAAGTTAAGCTCCATTATTTTACACAAAATTTAAACATTGTAAATCAGAGAGCGCGTGAAGCGAATTATATACCAGAGTGTTAGATTCTCCTTTGCATTTAAATTGTGAACAAATATAAGGCATATCCGTGAAATAAATAGTTAAAATAAATAAATAATACGTTAAATTTTGAAATTTCCGCGCTACCGCGAACAAATTTCCGAATCAAAAAAACTAACAGTATGCACATAGATTTCATTGAGTTATTTGTTTATACTCTCTCCCTTTTACAGGTTTGAGAGTCTTTACATAATTATTACATGTATTCTTACAAACAAGCCTCATACTAACTTATTAACTATTCGCTACATATCGTCTTAACTTATTTTTCTTATTTCTAAACGCTTGCGACTTTGCCCTGGGATTCCATTTCCTCTTACCAATATCAATCTCATAATTGGACTCTACTCCGCAACACTACTTCGTAATTCTCCTTCTTTAGGAGTCATTTTTTGGCTTTTTTCCTACCCTGTGCAACTAGCTCTCTCTCAGCTCTTACAGCTTCTTCATCCATTCCTCCACCTGACCATTTTCATTCAGAATCCATTTCATTCTCTCTTCTATGCTCTCCCCTCCTCCTTCGTCACCTGTACACCTCTCTAACACATGCAACCATGTTTCCTGCTCATACTCTCTATTCCATTTGCTCTCCTTTTTAATCTTTTGCAGGTACTCTGGCTCCCCCTGCCTCTTCACCATTCTATACCACCTGTTGTACCTTGAATCAGCGATTTTCCCCTATCTTTCCTCCCCTTGTCTTGCCTTAATCTCTTCCTCTATTTCCTTCCACTCTGTACCCCTAACTTGCATACCACATGCAAATCTCATTACATATCTCTCATCCTCCCATTTTGAACGCCCCACGTTGCCCCTCCTCTCTTTATCCATAACCTCCCGGGCACACGCTTGTGCAATTTTACTTCCTTCTCCCCTTCTTAGTTTCTCTTCGAAGTTCCAGGCTCATTTCACTTGCCTCACCACCATTTTTCCCGTCCTATTTCTTCCCTCAGCATATAACCTGGGCAGTTATAACTCACTCCCATAACCCATCTCAAAAATCTCTCCAGCAAACTTTCCACTCTCTTATGTTCTTTCCATCTCCAAATTTCCACTCCATAGCTTAACACTGACCATACTAAGACATCAAACATCCATACTCTCATCTTCCAGTCATCCTTAAACCTTCTTTTTCCTATACCCCATACTTGTCCAATTACTTTACTCGCGCATTCTAACCTCTTTCTCACCTGCAGGTCGCTTCCTCCTCTCGTATCGAACCAAAGTCCTAGGTAGCAAAACTCATCCACCAACTCCACCACCACGCTATTTATCTTCCATTCATACTCTGATCTTCCCCTTTTGTTCCTGAAACACATCATCTTAGTCTTGTTCACATTCACAGTTAAACCCTTTTCTCTCACATAGTCTTCGAACACTCTCATCAACAGATGTTGATGAGATGTTGAACAGTGAACTGCAATGTTCACGAAACGTCGGCAACATTCATAGTTTCGCACACGATTGAAACCCGAAAAATATTTGAATTTTTAATTTAAATTTATTATAATGGATCATCGTGAAAGTCTTAAATCTATTATTAAAGAACTCTACGGGGAGAGTTTTCTTACTAAAACTAACACTTTCAGTAAGCTCAGGTCTTCTCAAGGTAAGCTACTAACATCTTTAGCTTTCTTAAAACGGTGTAGGGACAATAACATCGTCCCAAATTTCTTACAGTTAAAAAACCATTTAGGAACATCTAAATCCAAATCAATTCTACATAAAACAAGTTTGCTTCTCTTGAAAGAAAGAATACAACATACCAAATTTGCCTTGCACACTACCTCCAAAAAACTATTAAAATTTCACCTTTTCCTATCAAACACTCTCAGATTTGACATTTGGTCCACATTGGACCGCATATCATTTGACCAATCCCAACGGATTAAAGATTTTTCCACTCAAAAACAAAATTTGACAAATTACTTCCAGTAAGGCACGCACCATTAACTAACACAGTAAAAAACATCTCCAACCATCCTCTCAGCAATGAAATGATTTCAGCCTTATCTAAAGGACATAACTTTGCAGTAGCTCCCTCCAAAATCCCAAAAGAAGAAATTATCAGTAATTTGGAATCCACAATATATACCCTTCCGCCCGAACAAGCGAATGACATACGTCGTAGGACGGCCAACATTTTACGTGAAGCCCAACTTCCCTCCTCAAACTTAACAAAACAAGAAAAAACAGCTATTAAAGAACTCAATCAGAATAAAGACATCATAATATTACCCGCAGACAAAGGAAATACAACAGTAATAATGAATAAAGAAGACTATAACAACAAAATCATGGACCTTCTCACTGACGATACATATAAAAAACTTAAAAAAGACCCTACAAAAACAATAGTCAGAAAAACAAAAACCCTTCTAAAAGACTCAAATCTTGACAGCGAAACAATATCTAAATTAAAACCTACTAATCCCATCTCTCCAAAACTTTATGGACTCCCAAAAATTCACAAAAATAACATCCCACTCAGACCGATCGTCAGCGCAATAAACTCTCCAACTTACAACCTAGCACGCTTTCTTGCCAAAAAACTGAATCCTTTTACAGGAAACTCCATCACACACGTCCAAAACTCTTTTGACTTCATCAGAAAAATACAACAGATTCACATTCAACCCCAAGACATCCTAGTGAGTTTCGACGTAGTATCTCTCTTTACAAAAGTACCAATCTCTGATACAATCGATATTATCAAAGCCTTTGCAAACTTCCCCTCCAATCTCACACCATTGATAGAACACTGTCTCACTAATACCTATTTCTCTTTCAATAACGAATTCTATGAACAAACCTCAGGAGCAGCAATGGGATCTCCAATCTCACCTGTAATAGCCAACATCTTCATGGAAAATCTAGAAACTAAAATCTTTAACAAATCCAAACTTAAACCGGAATTTTGGTGCCGTTACGTTGACGACACTTTTGTCATCTGGAGACATGGACTTGATGAACTACACAAGTTCTTCGATTTCATCAATCAATTACACCCTAATATCAAATTCACCATGGAAATAGAACAAAACGGAAAATTGCCTTTCTTGGACGTACTAGTTTACAAACGATCTGATAACACATTAGGACATGAAGTTTACAGAAAACCTACCCATACAAACAGATACCTACATGCCTCCTCCCACCACCACCCATCTCAAAAGCAATCGGTCATCAATTCCCTTGTATACAGAGCTGTCTCCATAACAGATAAAGATAACTTACAAAAAGAACTACAAAATGTTAAAAAATCCCTAATACAAAACGATTACACAAACAAACAAATTAATAAAGCAATAAGAAAATACACTCAACAAAACAAGTCAACACAACCTACTGAAGAAAGAGAGAGAAAAATGACCACCACCCTACCCTACATTCAAGGTATCGCAGAACAAATAGGAAGAATTCTCAACAAACACAACATCAACACCATATTTAAACCACCTGCAAAAATAGGACAACTTCTAAACAACCCTAAAGATAAAAAAGAACCTTTCAGTGATCCGGGAATATATAAAATCCCTTGTTCTTGTGGCAAAGTCTATATTGGAGAAACCGGGAGGGCGGTAAGTCAACGTGTAAAAGAACATGAGAGTAAAGTCAGGCTAAAACATTTCACGCAATCAGCAGTAGCTGAGCATCATATTGAAACAGGACATAGCATTTTATTTGAAAAACCAACCGTAATCGCAAAAACGTACAATAAATTTCCAAGAAAACATAGAGAAGCAATCGAAATCTTAAAACACCCTAATAACATCAATAGGGACAATGGATATAATACCAATCCGATTTGGCTTTCCGTCCTCCCGGGTTTTTTAAAAAAGACTTGATTGGCCAATCAAGTTCAACCAGCCCACACCAGGGGGCGCTCTGGCCAATCACAGGCATCGTAGAGAATACATACCTAAGAACAACATGACCTGAAACTTCAGTTTCAGGTCAGCCCTGAAGAAGTGAACTGCAATGTTCACGAAACGTCCGCAACATTCATAGTTTCGCACACGATTGAAACCCGAAAAATATTTGAATTTTTAATTTAAATTTATTATAGATTCATACCTCTTTCATCATCCGCTACTAGCACCACATCATCTGCATATGCTAGAGAGTACACTTTGCCTGTTCCTAACGTTGTTCCCCCTTTCCCTTTCCTCTCCAACTTCTCCTCTAAATCTGCCCGGAGAATACTAAATAGAAGTGGGCTCAACGGACACCCTTGCCTGAGGCCCCTTCCTGTCCAGAATTCCTCTCCTTTCTTATCTTCTATCTTCACCCTTATCTTAGTTTCCACAAATACTTCTTTTATCCTCTCTATTAATCCTTCGTCTACTCCTCTCTCTTTCATGGCTGCCCATAGCACTCTCCTGTTAACTGTGTCAAATTCTGCCTTAAAATCGACAAACAGTGCAACTAGTTTTCCTTTCTTTCGCCCTAGGTTCCTATTGACTAGATAGTTGAGCACGTAGATGTTATCTATGACTCCCATCCCTTTCCTAAAACTCGTTTGATTGTGTGGTATACTTCCTTTTTCTTCCACCTGTTTTTCTAACCTCCGTCCAAGCACTGCCGCATACATTTTATATCCCACCGACATGAGTGTGATCCCTCTATATTCCTCTACCCTTTTTCCCTCTCCATTCTTAATCAACGGTACTACCAGCCCTGTCCTCCATTCCTCCGGGTGGGGGGGGGGGATGTGTTGAAAACCCAGGTACAATTTTTTAGAATACATTTTGCAAGTCATGTTCAGACAAATTATAATTCATTTTGTTACAAACGAGATAGACCTTCGACACTTAACTGCCGTATTTATATTTCGATGCTTTACGTCGAATGTTTTAGAAAAAATTCGACTTTTAATCATTAGGAACCAAATAGTTGCACTTCCAAGCAAAATAGACGAATTTTCAACAAAAAAGTATGTAATAATTAACATTCTAATTATACAATTTTACTGTAAAAACGTGATTTTGTAATTCTTTTTAAAAGTAACAATTCTTTTCTACACTTCTGTTCGTATATCGCGTCGATTAACTAAAAAATTAAATTTTCGACTTATCAATAGCAGTTTCGATGTTTAAAAGAAAACCCGCAACCCCTAAAGTAAATAAACCAAGTCTAAATTTGAAATTAATTGTTTTCACAATTGGATCACCGACTTACAATCTAGCATAATACTTATCAAATATTCTAAATCCAATTTCAGGAAAAACTGAATCGTTTGTTAAAAATAGTTTTGATCTAAAAAATAACATTAATAACATTATAATACCTTCTACTCATTCATTAGTATTTTTAGAGGTGGCCTCAATGTTTGATAATATTCCTCTCGATTTAGCTTTGTACTGTATTGAAGAGAAATTGAATTTAAATAGAAATCTAACTAAAATATAAAAAAATGAAATATGAATTGCTGTTAGAACTGTTTTTAATAATACAGTTTTTTCTTTCAATAATAGATTTTATAAACAGTTATCAGATTGTCCAATGGGATCTCCTTTTATCTCCCACAGTATCAAACTGTCGAAAAAAGAGCCTTATCAAAGTTATCTTTCAAACCGATTCTTTACAAACGTTACGTAGATGACGTATTTACAGTTGTACCCACTAATAAGATTACAGAACTTTTAAAGGTCTTTAAGAGTATCGATGATTCCATTCAGTTTACTCTCAAGATAGAAAAAAGCAACAAATAAAATTTTTGAGATTTAAAAAATATGTAATGGAAACCTAATAACAAGTTGGTACAAAACACCATCTTGATCTGGTAGCTCCTTACATTTTGAATCCCATCATATGTTTAGCCAAAAGATCGGTTTGATAAAAGGTTTAGCCGATAGATGCATCAAATTAAGTGACATAAAATACAGAAAAGAAAATGTAGACCAAATAAAATCCACCTTATTATTAAAAAGAACTGGTTATAAAATTACAATAAGACAGATCTGAAAGTTACCCTACCATACATCCAAGGTCTCTCGGAAAGATGGAGGAGATCCTTTAAAAAATTCAATATAAAAGTTTACTTCAAAAATGACCACACATTAGAAACATTATTACCTAATAAAAAGGATTCTGATGAAATAGAAAACATGTATAATGTAGTTTATATAATGAAATGCACTGACTGTACTAAACTCGATATAGGTGAAACTGGCAGGAGATTAAAAACCAGAATTTATAAGTATAAAAGAGATTGCAGAATTGGCAATTTAAATACAGGTTTGTCAGAACACTCACGGAAATTTAATCATTTTTTTTTTATATTATCAAATTTTTTGCTAGGGAAAACAATACTTTTAAAAAACAAATCATTGAATCAATTTATATCAATAAATATATCAAAATTTCAATAAATTTAAAACCCGAAATAACGATAATAAATCAAATTTACCAATGAATTATGAATTAACTTCCCATTTTAATTTTTATATTGATTCCAATAATATTTTATTCTCAAGCTTTGGCGCGCCTTTTCATCAGAGGTTTATTCAAATTTCTCCTTATCACCTCTACAATTATTGTCCTTCAAGTCAGTTTATCCTGTATCGTCCGTCTGTAAACATCATACCAGTTATAATGTTACACTTTTATAAATTATTGGAGCCTCTACAAAATCTTTGTGGCTTCGATTCAAAAAAATTATTACTTTTACTATTTTAAAAAAAGGAAGTTTTTTTTTATAAATACTTCAATGTTTGTTTTTACTCAGGTATGACAACAACTATTTTTGTTGTTGTAAAACTCGTATTTTAATTACGACGTAAATTATGGGACTTTAAAATTCCTTCCGTTTTGAATTATGAATTTGTTTCATCGACTCTTTAAAAAGACGCGCAGTGTTGGTCGAAACGTCGATGATTTCTTTTTAAAAAAATAAATATCTTTTTTACATTTTTTTTTAAATTTGATTTTGACTTCATACTGACCGTAAGACCGACTATATTAGCGATAATTTGCTGAAATATTTAGTATAATAATTTTTCATCTTAAATTCTTTTTTCCTTTCTCGCATAGTTTTTCTGGAAAATGAAATTTTTTATTTCTTTAAAAGCGTTATCACGAATAAAACAAAAAATCTTATTTGTTGAAAACTTAATATCTGCTACAATTTTGACCATCAAATATTGAAAAAAACCACCAAGTGACCTCCAAAAACCCACCAAACGATTCCACCAAGAAATTTAAATTGTACTATTGTAATAATTAAATACCCGCAATAATATAACACTTTTCCTTGTACTTGGATTATTTCTTGCTTTTAAACTTTACGCCCGTTTCATAAGTGTAGAAACAGATGCGAATATTGTCCCGGATTTGTGGCAGAATTAATATCATCCACAATTTTTACCAGCAAATATTGAAACCTACCGACAAAAGATCACCAAAAGATCACCAAACGACCACCAACATATTACAAAAAGATTTTTTTCAAGTATAATAAAAAGGTGGCGTTGAAACGTGAAGTTATATATAGCGCTTCGACTTTGAAAAAACTGTAGTTTTTGCAATTTTGTCCCCCAAATATTAAAAATCATTTTCCAGTGACCTTTAAGATAACTGGGAAGGGGAAAGCGGGAAAAGGAGCTAGAGAGAATAATAGAAAGAAAAGAGAACATGAAGAGGGACTATAAATGGAAGGAGAGCAAGTAGCTTATAGATTAGTGTGGGACCAGAGTAAGAGCAAGGAATATAGGGAGAACATGGAAGATATAGGGAAGGAAATGGTAACGGAAAACGAAGGCGAGTGGGAAAATATGTGGGACAGACTAATAGAGAACATAAAAAAATTAGCAGAAAGGGTAGGCATGACTAGAAAGTAGAAAACGAAAAGAACAGAAGGGGAAAGTGAGTTAAAAGGAAGGGATGAGGAGGAAAAGAAATTGATGAAAAATACTTTTAAACAGCTGAAAAAATATGTAAAAACAAAAGGAAAAAGGGAACATGAGGACTACAAAACGAGTAGGAGGAAACTAAAGGAATACCACAAAGGAAGAAATAATCGAGAAAGGAAACAGAAATGGGAGAAGGTGAAGAATAGTAAAAATATGGGAGATTTTTTGGGGACAATAGGGGAGTTTAGACCAAAATGGAGATTTAAAGGGAATGGAATTAAAAAGGCTCAGTGCAAGAAGCATTTTATGAAGCTCCTGGATGCCGGGTATAAAATCCTAACAGCCATCTTAGATAAGCGACTTAAAGGCTGGCTAGTAAAGGAAGGGAAGTACGAAGAAAGGCAGGCAGGTTTTAGGAGGAAAAGGTCTACTCGGGATCATGTGTTAGTTCTCAATTCGCTGATTAACAACAAACTCAAGGCGAAGGGGGGTAAACTGTATACGGCGTTTGTTGATCTCAAGAAGGCATTTGATGCAGTCGATAGAGGGATACTAGTAGAAAAATTAAAGAAAATAGGGATAAAAGGTAGCATGTTAGATATGATAAGAAAGATATACAGCAGAACATTAAATGAGGTTATTACGAGTGAAGGGAACACGAACTCGTTCTCTACAAACAGGGGCGTCAGGCAAGGGTGTCCCCTCAGTCCGAGTTTGTTCAACATATTTATAGGATATATGGATGAGGCTTGGGGAAAAGGAAATGTAGGAGGCACAGTAAAAGAAGGAATCAAAATTTGTGGACTTAAGTTTGCAGATGATGTGGCTTTGTTGGCGGACCACGCGGAGGGGCTCACGGGAATGCTGAGGAATCTAGAGAGATATATCGAAAATAATAAATTACAAATAAACAAGAGGAGAGTTGGAAAGTGGACGGAGAAGAATCAGAAGTAGTAAATAGCTTTAAGTATTTGGGATATTGGTTTTCACCGGGGGGAACTTGTACAAAGCACACTGAGAAAATAGCAGGGAACGCGCGAATTGCCGCGAATGCAGCATGGTCTGTTTTAAAGAGAACAGGAATTAATAGGCTGGGTAAAAGATTATATCTTATGGACACGTTAGTGAAATCAGGAGAGATGTGTGGCGTAGAAATTTGGGGCTAGGCTAGAAGAGAATCAATAAAGAAAATGCAAGTTAGGTTCGTTACAATGGCGATAAGAGTTGATAGCACAACTCCAGGCTACATATGGAGAATAGATGCAGGAAGACAAAGTTTAGAGATCGAGGCTAGGGCGCGGGCAAGCAAGCACCTTATGAGAATTTGCGAAATGGATAATGAGAGATGGCCAAAAATCTGTTTGAGCGAAGAGTTGAGGGGAATCAAAAAAAGAAACCCCTCGAGTTGGGGCAAAACATTTGAGAAAGCTTGTCGGGATGTAGGAGACGGAGTAACAGCAGAGTTGCTTTGGGAAGGGGGGAAAGAAGAGGAGGTCAATAAGAACCTAGAGAAAGGAGTCGAGACGATTTTCGCGCAGGAAATACTGGGAGATTGGGGGAAAATAGACAGGTCATCATATCATCATATATCATCATACCCAATCAGGTAGGGAGGAATACTGGGAGGACGAAAAGATAAGTGAGAGGGATAAAGAACAGTGGGCACGGTTAAGATGCGGGAATGTGAGGAAAACGGGAAATAAAGGATTTGAGAATACAATATGCAGATTATGCAAAAGAGGAGGAAAACATTTTCCATATGTGACGTGCGCCGAAGAAAGAGGGCTTACTCTGAAAAGTGAGATTTTTCAGCGCGAGCGGTCGAAGTCGAACGGATAGACGCGACTTTTAGGAGAGAGAGAAGAACCACGGAAATCTTCCCTCTCCACTTACCACTACATCCTCACGAGGAAAGAGATAGGTCGTAGACGCGGCTCACGGACGGGTATAGATGAGACGCGGAGATATAATCGTGAGTGGTGGGAGATGTTTCACGGGATCACGAGCTCTCGAGCGAAAGCCTGATTTCTCGGGTACCTAAAAACTCAATTATTAGCAACAATAACACTCGAAATTTTTTTTCGATGGTTTCATTAAAAAAAGAAACTCAAAAACTATCGAAAGGTGTAAAAACCTCGATTTCGATTTTTTTAGAGTAATCCCCCTTTCTTCGGCGCACGTCACATATATTAAAATGCTAAGGAGCTATTGAGCTATTAGGGAAAAATGCGTGGAAGGGGTGAACAATTGGGAATGTGGAAAGAAAGGTAGGGATTTTGAAGAATTAGTATTTGAAACTTTAAGTGGAAAACCGAACCTCATCCTCTGCGAGTATGCTAGGGGGTTTGAAAAAGAAACAAGAGGAAAGAAAGATGCGAGTGATTTGTAGAGTATAAGCTAAGTACCTATGTTAACTTAAGATAACGAATCTCGATGTTACGACACAAAATTATTAAGAGTAAATTATTAAGTGTTTGTATAGGTTTTTTATAGTTCTTAGATTTTAAGGATTTGTTTGTCAGGGTTAAAATATGTAAAAACCGCAAGGTATACATGGATGAATAAATATATATATATAAAAAACTAACACCTAATAAACACCAAATTATTCCACTGAAAAAAGTTTGGATTTTTTTTTGGTTGACGTGCCAACAAATTTGTACAAAAACCTAAATTTTCTCGCAAACATAAATAATTTTTCTAGTTTTTTAATTTTAATTTTGACACACATACGAGGTGTAAAAGAGTTGAAAATTAATGTTCCATCACCAAAAAAGTGTCAAATCCGAACAAACGTGCCCCGAAAATGGTATGAGTCCACTTATACAGTCAATTTGAAGCTTGAATTTAAAATTTGTGCAAATTTTAAACTCGATATTATTAAAGGTATCACCTTCAGTGAATAAAATCAAAACATTCAAAATCCACGGAGCGGACGGGGTTCAAATCGTAACAAAGGTACCGAGGAAATGGTATCAGCCTGAGTGTGACGGTTCCACACTAATTTTTACAAATTTTTCATTTTTTTTTTTGCATAACAATGTAGGGTGATGTTTATAAAAAACATTGGCAGTTTTGGTTTTTCGAATTTCGCCTAAAAAAATGGGAGCAAAAAAACAAATTTTTACAAAAACCTACATTTTCTCCCAAACATAAATAATTTTTCTGGTTTTTTAATTTTAATTTTGACACACATTATTCACTAGGTGTAAAAAAAAGTAAAAAATTAATGTTCCATCACCAAAAAAGTGTCAAATCCGAACAAACGTGCCCCGGAAATGGTATAAATCCACTTATAAGGTCAATTTGAAGTTTCAATTTAAAATTTGTGCCAATTTTAAACTAGATATTATTAAAGGTATCACCTTCAGTAAATGAAATTAAAAAAAAATTAAAAATCCATGGACGGTGGTCAAATTGGACCAAAGGTGCCCCGGAAATGGTATCAATCCATATATACGATTAATTTGAAGCTTGAATTTAAAATTTGTGCCAATTTTAAACTCGATATTATTAAAGGTATCACCTTCAGTAAATAAAATTTAAAAAAAATAAAAAATCCATGGAGCGGGCGGGGATCAAATCGGACCAGAGGTGCCCCGGAAATGGTATAAATCCACTTATACGGTCAATTTGATGCTGAAATTTAAAATTTGTCGGATAGAGCCTGAAAAAAGACGGATTGGGCAATAGGGGCCGCGGAAACATTCCGCATAGAGCCCGACAAAATGCCGTACAGGACAATATGTGCAGCGGACATAGAGCCGGATAAAGAACCAGTTAAGCCAAATTTATGACACCGTATAAGAATCCGGATAGAACCCGACAAAAATTCGAGTAGGGCAATATGGGCACCGAATATATTCCGCATAGATCCGGATAAAAAAACCCTATAGACCAAATTAATTACACCGTATAAGAATCCGGATAGCGCCTGAAAAAGCCAGATAGGGCAATATGGGCCGCGAAAATATTCCGCATAGAGCCGAATAAAAAACCAGATAATCCAAATTTATTACACCGTATAAGAATCCGGATAGAGCCCGACAAAATGCCGCATGGGGCAATATGGGCAGCGGAAATATTCCGCATAGAGCCGGATAAAAAACCAGATAGGCCAAATTTATGACACCGTATAAGAATCCGGATAGAACCTGACAAAAAGTCGGGTAGGGCAATATGGGCACCGAAAATATTCCGGATAGAGCCGGATAAATAACCCAATGGACCAAATTAATTTCATCGACGAAGTACCGGATAGAACCCGATAAAGAACCGAGCAGGGTAATATGCGGACCGAAAAAATTCCATATAGACACGGATACAAAAACAGATCAAATAAACATTATGCACCGGTCAATTGCCGGATAGAACCGAATAAAAATTAGGATACTAATACCGTGTAAGTTTCCGGATAGAAACTGATAAAAATCCGCATCCTATCCGGATCCATCGGATCCTATCCGGCATTTTAAGCAGGGATGTGTAGTGAAATTTATGAAGACTGCATAAATGCCATATTATCACCTGAAATTGAAGTCATTACACAAACTCAGTCTCGAATAGAGTTTCCACAAATGAACAACTTTGTGAGCGACAGTGAAGAAGAGACAAAATTGAATAAAATGTAACTTGCCCTTTTATACAAGGTTAGTTTGCGCTGAATAATTTTATAATTTTTATAAAAAATACACCCCCCCCCATACGAGTTTGTTTTTAAAAAAGAAAAAGCTTAAATAATAGTTGTTTCGTAATAATATTATCTGTTGACCTACATCTTAGACAAAAAAATCTGGTGCTTATATTGATGAGAATCGAAATTTGATAAATGTAGATTTTAAAACTATTTGTTAAGAATATTCCATCTCTCCGTAGGACAATATTTTAATTATGTCACTTCGCTCAGATTCGAATAATATGTGTACCAAAGAGCTTAGTCCCTAGGAAATGAGAGTCGCGTTACCTTCATTGGGGAAAAATAAATGTTTCATCCATTAAACAATTAGTACATAAATTAATCAAAAATTCTTAGCAAATTTGAGATATACGCTAAGCCGAAAATATAATAGTTAAA
>CAKNYM010031920.1:0-16163 GCA_932195095.1 Andricus curvator
TATCAAAAAGTGACCCATGAGAAATTTGTAGATCTTTTTTGAATGCATAATTTCAGTCCAGTCATGATTTGTCGTATCTTGCATAGTTTGACCGTAAAATTGATCTTTTTGATTTTTCATTATTTCTTGTGCAATAAAAATATGAATTTTCGCTTTTTCAAGAAAATTCAAAAAGTCGTTATGATAGTCTTATAGGAAGTGCGAAAAGAAACACTTTTCCTATCTTGACTTTTTTTCGTATCGTGCGTTGTTTGGCCGAAAATGTTACTTTTCTTTTTTTTGGGGGGATTTTGAAAATGCTGTAACTCGGACAATTTTCTTTTTATCAAAAAAAGTCGTGAGGATAAATTGTTTAAATTTTCGAGCACTATAAGTGGCTGCACATATAATTTTCAAATTTGGAAAAAAATGGTCTAAAAATTTTTGAAAATGCTTTAACTTTTTGAATTTTCATCCAAAATGGCTGGTTAACGAACTCGATCTTATTTTTTACCCCCTGAAACTGTGTGCCAAAGCAAAATCCAATCCGATTTTTCACATAAAACCAATACTTTCTCATTATGATGAGAATGTAATAAGAAAAGAAAATTATTTTTGAGTAATTTTTAAAACATTAGTTCAGAAATAGAAGAGGATGAAATACTTTTTCCCCATCCTTTTAGCATAAGTTTCGGAATTCATATTAATTTTGCATAGTCTTAAATGGGCCATTACAGTAGACATTATATCAATTTGCCATGTAAGAACTAGCTTTCCTCAAAACATAAAGGACTACATAAATTGTGACATCAGTTTTAAAGAAACGCGTAATCAAATCTTTTCCACTGAAACTGACTCTTATCAAGAGTAAATATCTGACAAGGACAACCTTGATGCTTTTAACGTAAGAAATAACGACTATAGTAGAGGTAACATATGACAATAAAGCACTAGAATGTTCATTAGTTACACTGTAACCCAAATTATTAAATGATACATTAATCAGTCGTTCCATTAATTGGGAAGATGAGGACTGTCTATACTCTGGTCTCATCTTTGGCCGTTATCCTCAATTCGATTGGTGAATATAATAATATAATATATCTATCATTGTAAGTACATTTATATAAGCTGTACGCAAATCAAAAATTGTCCACTTTTGTGTCCTCATCGACCCATCTGTGAATGTCTAAATTCCCACGTGCACTTATATACATAACACTCTCAACCGTGCAAGCTGAAATTTAGATGTGAACATATGGCAATGTCTCCACTGTGCACGTGCACAGATGGGATATTTCCAACTCTGCACGTCTCAATTGATGCGATCTGATTTTCAACTGGGAGTCCACGTGCACATATGGTAGCTTCATAACTGTACACGTATGCAAAATTCAATAGAGTTCACACCGCACTTATAATTTATTGTTAATTAATAATAAGCGATTTTACTTTATATCGTATGAGACTCTCACAATCCTTAAAAAATACACCCTTAGGCGTTTTTGAAAACATTTAAAAGTCCAAAGAACCAGCCAAAAAATCTAAATCTGAATCTGAATCATCTCTAATCTCTAGTTCCTGCGACATAATTACTTTCATTAAAAATAATTATGAGTTTAAACCGATGAATTTTACTGCTAGTGAATTTAAAGTATTTTGCACCTATTTTGAAATATTTGAAGCCTAATCATATTTTTATCAATACGGATGATGTTAGACAAGCCTGTCACTATTAACGAAAATCGTCCGCTGTGCGTGCGCCTCGCTTCGCCCGCAAATTTGAGCGCACCTAGGGCGCGCGTATGTTAGATCTCGCGCTTCGCGCTTTATTTTCTCCAAAGTGGGAACTTTTCTGCATAAAGTTCAACTCTATTATATCAAATGAATATTATATTTATTTATTTACCTCGGTCTGGGACTGTTTATTCATATATTATAAAATAAAGCAAAAATTTTATTTTTCATGATTACTTTAATATTTTTCCTTATTTTGCACTAATTTTTATTTTCAACTACCCTGAAGAATGTATAATTTCAATCAATTTATATTATTACAATTCATAATATGTATTCATATTGGAACAGTCCTGTGAAAAAAACAATTTTTTAATTAACATTTTATTGAACTTTGTGTCGTTTTTCCAAAAACTTAATTTGTTTATTTTCAAGGTTATTTTTTACGATTTAAAAAAATAATACGTATCCTATGCAACAAAAATTCCTAACAAGTTTGTAGATTTTTTGGGGAGGAACAACTTTTGTTTATTATTTTTTTCAGTATATTGTGTCGTTTTTCCAAAAATTTGATTTTTTTATTTTAATTTCTTATTTTTCGCGATTAAAACAAAAACTAGGCATCCTATCATAGTTTGATCAAAATTTTCAATTTCGATTTTTCAAGAAAATTCAAAAAGTGGTTATGATAATCTTAGTTTTATCCAAAATAACTGGCTAAAGAATTCGTCCTTCCTTGTCACGTCCTTTACAAAACTCATTTCGCACATTAACCTGTATGTCTGTCTGTACGTATGTCTGTCTGTGAGCACGATAACTTTTGAAGGAATTAATCTATTAGATTGGCCTTTGTTACCATCTTTTAATGTTGAAAACTGAAGATCAAGCTCACTATCCAGCTATTTTGAATAAAAATTCAAAAAGATAGAGCATTCTCAAAATAATTGAGACCATTTTTTTTTCAAAATTTCAATATTCTATGTACGGCCATTCGTAGTACTCGGAAATTTGAAGAATTTATCCTCACGACTTTTTCTGATAAAAGGATAATTTTCAGAGCACGATATGAAAAAAGTCAGGACAAGAAAAACGTTGCTTTTTGGAAGCCCTACAAGATTATCATGAGACCTTTTTGAATTTTCTTGAAAAATAAAAAATTTCATTTTGCGGTCAAACTATGCAAGATGTGAAAAAAGATTTTGACACCAAAATTGTGCACCTGCAAAAGATCTACAAATTTTTAATAAATGGCTTTTTGATAGGATGCGTAGTTTTTGTTTTATTCGTGAAAAAGCAACATTGAAAATAACCAAATTAAATTTTGGGACGAACGACACATGCTACGTGACGGGACAAGAGTGTCGTTGGACAGGAAGAGGCTGAAGACTGGAGAACCGACCTATATAAAGATTTTATAGGAAGTATTATTATTATGTCACTTGTAAGCAGGATACATAACACCCTTCTCTTTAGACATCATTTCGTCCTCGAAATTCTTTAATTTTACGAATCAATCTTTTTTGTTTTTAATGGTTGTATTCTGAAGTAGTTTCGCTCAAACCTTTTGGTTTTGTATGAGCGGACATATTATTAAGTATACTTTGGACGTCGCTTAAGCTAAGCTGTGCTTTCCTAAGTACATCTATATCAATTTGCTTGGACATTCAAATTAATCTCTTCTCTTAGTTATCTAAGTTATCTAGGTTATGTTGCATATCGTAAGTTTCGTTGACAACAATCGTTTTGGGCATGTTTAAGTTTTTTGATAAATGAAGTTTATCATGGTTGCTATATACTTCACAATTATCGCCGGTGATTAATGTGGCAACTTTGATTAAAATTGGTTTGATTTTTTCTCCACATACTAAATCTAGGTTTATATCTGTTGTGGGGATCACAATATATCCTCCTATTACCGGTATGTAAGTTTCTTTATGGAGCAAATAAGGAGATTGTCGACATGCTGTTTTTGCATATCTTCTCAGTAAACTTGCTTCACAAGTATTTGTTTCATAAATTCTTAAATTAGGTTAATTTCTTTTACATATAAAAGTTCTATTTATTTGTTCACATATGTTAATTGTCTCTTCATCAGTCGGTACGTAACTATCTTCGAAGTTAATTATCAAATCATGGTCAGGAATTAAGGAAAGGAATATTTTGCCAAATTTGGTTGGGATTGGAATTATTCTTTTTACGGATCCTTCCTCGTTCTCAATAATTGGGATATTAATTATATACCTCAATAATTAATTTACTGCCGCTATTGAGATTGAACTAATATCGAGAATTTTTTGCTAGTCTTCCCTGAAATGGTATTTTGTTCTATGCTGCATTTTAAATTCTTCTAAAGTATTTTTAAAAATTTCAGGTGATAAAATCTGTTGGTGTATGATTTCATACCTTCCATTATTGATAGCATCTATTGCTGTCTTAATATTTTCTTCAATTAGAATAGTTGTTAAAATTAATTTCATATTAATCAAATTATCTTTAGCATTGGAATTTAATTTTTCAATTGTTTGAGATTCTAATGCAATTTTGTCCTTTACTTCGTGGTCCGTATCTAGTACTATTTTGAGGATTTTTGTTTGGTTATTTAAAACGGAAACAATATTGTCATTGTCAGTATATAATTATATACTGACTGATAAATTATAATTGATCAAATTCTGAATTTATTTGGTTTAAATCTGATTCAGTCAGGGTTCCAAAAAGGGTTTTAGAAATATCACCTATAAAATTAGCTAATCCTCTTTTATGTCTTTCTTTTCCAAGTAACCTATCTAAAATTGTAATTTTGTTTATTAATCTATTACGTCTATGTTTTATTAATCTTATTTAATTTTTCGCTGTACATTCATTTTCGCATGTATTTTCTATTAAATCAATTGTTTGTTCTATGGCTTGAAATCTACTTTCGGTTGTGGTCAAATTTATTCCTATAATTAGTTTCCAATTCTCGTGATATAAGTAAGCTTAGCTAATGTCCTCCATGGAAATGTTTCCATGAATTTCTTGAAGGACGTAGTTTGCTTGTTTTATCGTTATAAGCTTCCATAATAGCAGAACCATTATTTTTCTGAAACATAAAATGGCATCACTTGATCAATATGAAGTTGTCTAAACGTTTCTTGGGCTTCTCTTGTTCAATTTCAATTCTTACTTTAGCTTTCTTAATGATATCGTCATGTTTGATTTTCCATTTCTTTATTAAATCAGCATAAGTAAGCGTTGGTGATCTTGGTATTGGTGATGGGATATTAGGATCTCTTCCGAATGTCATCTCAAAAGGTGAGAAGCCTGTACTTGTATTTTTCATTGTATTAATTACGAATGTAATGAATTTCAAATTTTCGTCCCATTGTTTACCATTATCTTCCGTTGATGTTTTGATGAGATTTATTAAAGTTGAGTGCATTCTTTCTATGTTACCATTTGCTTGTGGATGGAAAGATGTTGTTTTTATATGCTTGACATTTAATTCATCTTTAAATTTTTGCATTAATTCCGACAGGAAGTTTGTTCCTTGATCAGTGAATATCGTTTTAGAACAGGAACGACCTACATCCAAAGGCAAAGTGCGGCACTAAGAGTGCTTTACTACCATTTCTGTCGCTCTTACGGAAATAGCCCAAATACCGCTCCGCTAAACGCTCCTAGGGAAATAGAGTCAATTGTCGAAAATGAGAAGTGTCGTATATACTGGAACTTCATATTCTCGACAATTGTTTCTGTTGCGCACTCGAGGCCTGACATAAATCTCCTCGACTTCGAGAAACGAACCATGTTCGTAATCAAATTGTCGGAATCAGCTGACAGAAACGCCATAGCCAAGGAGAAAGAAAAGAAAGAGAGGTATAAAGATCTTATAAGGGAGTTGTGACGGTTATACCCGGAATATTCTGTTAAGCTAATCGTCCTAATCATCGGCGCTCTTTGAGGTGCTAAGGTTTCACTGGCTAATAGCCTGAAAAGCATCTCTGTGTGTCAACAAAATGATGAGACACTTGCGGGGAAAATTCAGAAGGCGGTCGTCCTTGGATCGCTCCGTGTCCTCAGGGTGCACGAGACTTTTGCCGGATCGTCGTATTGAATTCGTCGCAGACTGCAACCACCTAACTCACGGTCGTGAGACGTGGTTACAGCTGAAATTATTAGCACCCGCTCCTAGCGAAATCCTACGGTTGTCCTTATGACAAACTTTTAACTATATATATAATGATCAATCATACATTCAATTACGGTTTCTGTGGTTTCATTTTCCATAGGTATTAAAACTGTATACCTTCTTAATCTGTCTTGAATACTTAAAATGTATTTGTTTCCTAGTTTTGTTTCTGGCAAGGGGCCAAAAACGTCTAACGCGATTTTTTCGTTAGGGTTAGTAGGTGTGCCTGGAATGATTGATTGTGATTGATTAGTGACTCTTGTAGTCTTTTGCAATTGGCAAATAGGGCATGCTTTACGTATTTCTTAATTTCTTCATCCATATTCCTCTATTTACCAATTTCTCTCACCTTTTGAATTGTATTTTTCTCTCCAGGGTGGTTAGCGTGAGCTTCTTTAATGATGGTTTTCCTTTCTTCTTTAGTTGATTCTCTGGTTTTATTTAAACATATATGAAATCCTATTTCGAAGTAATAATTAGATAATTATTGTAATATTTTCAAAAAAGTTTCCTTTTCCAATGGTGTGAAGGTTGGGTCCCCGAAAATCGATCCTACTATTGTTAGTCCCCTATCTCTAAATTCTGTTATTAATAATCCTAAGTAACGTGTCTAATTTTCCTCATTATAATCAGGCATATCTAATTTGTTTATTAATTTCCAAAGTTTTGGATTGATCTCTTCGGAAGAGATGCTTCATATAATTATGATAGAACTTCACTTACAGGTAAGTTCGTTTACTCATTACATTGTATTTCGGGCCTCTTCCTCAAGATCAAAGTGTAGTCGTTCAAAGTCATTCACGGGCGGGTAAGCCATTTACAAAAAAAAACAATTATATAAACCCTTCTTCATTTCATAAAGAACAAGACCAATGATAGTTACAACGTAATATATAGAATATTACTGAAGTGATATATTTAAAACAGATTTTGCAAATTTATCCTTGTCTTGCATAATATTACTGTCGTGAAACTTCGCAAAAGTCACATGATTTGAAACCAGTTGATGATCCCACGTTGTCTAATACGTTGGTCTTCCTGGTCTTAACTTAGCAATACCTGTAAACAGCCTTTTCATTCGAGGATCTACGCCTTATTCTGGTCCATGTAATAAAGCAATTGCTGATCGATAGCTGTTGCGAGTGTCATATGAAACACCTTTTTGGAATTCTTCATTGAGACAATGAAGAACATGACATACATCAAATTTATATGTATCAATGTTATTCCGCCAAAAAAACCTCCACCATTTTTTTAAACAGCAGACATATTGTTAAATGGAAGAATCTGACAATGAAGACAATATACTGATCACTGCTTCATCGGATACGTTCCTCTTTTTAGCGCCTCCCAGACAGCGTGCCTGCAAATAGTCTAATTCTTTTCCTAAGTGGAAGTGGCTGCCTATTGAGAGAGCGTAAAAAGTTAATATTTCGTTTAAAATAAATTGGTTTACAATCTAACATGGAAGTGCAGACGGGAAAGCTGGCATGAGCTGGCCAATGTGGCACAACAACAATACCACTTGAACCTTCGTCTTGAATCTTTCTTAAGACGAGTAAAGTATACGAGATAAAAAAATGAGGCATTACATCCTTATTTCCATGAGAAATTTATGAATAAATTTTGAAGTTTTTTACGAACACTTTAAATTTCCTACGAATAGTACCTGAAAAGTTCAGACTGAAACATAAAGAGGAAAAATTTTATTTGTGCGATTTAATTTATAGTAATTTATAAATTTGCAACTCAGAGGATTCCAACCCTCAAAGACTGCTGACTCAAGAGTTTCTAAACATAAACCAGGAGTGCGAAAAACACGCGCAGCCATCGAGGCCAACCAAAATAAGTATTATAAAACTTCTAGCCACTCACGCACACACGCAACGCGCGTTTGGGCGAGCGTGTGTGCGGGCCACTTACAGGCGAACCTACTTTCTAGTTCCCAGAGTTGTCGGGCAAGTTCGTGAGTGCTCTGAGAATCTTTTCTCAATCACTCATAATATTTTTGTAATTATTCACGTCAAAAAAAGTGAGGAACCGTTTTAGTATTTTCCTAGCGAGTTCGTCAATTTCTTCTCAAAGTTCGCATATTATTTACGAAAATACATCAATATCTGATGAATTTTTCTCATATCCGAGAACTAGGTACTAGTTCTAGATACTAGTTCGTGACTTATGTACGGATAAATTCTTTCCGTGCATTTGTTTTTGTTGCGAACAAGTCTATGTTTGGCAAGCCGAACTTGTTTACTATATTCTTAAAGGCAAAGGGTAATAAAGAACACTTCGTCTCTGGTTCGAGACGTCTCGATTCAAAATGGGCTTCAAGATTTTCGTTTGAGCGAATGTAGGATGCAAATATACAAAATCCCCTCTGTTCACACCATTTCCAGATTTCCTTGACCAAAATACTCAGTTTTAGGTATTGAATACCACCCAGTTCGTTCATATAGGCATTGGCGTTCGTATTATTAATCCTTGATAATATATCACAGTTCCTTATATCGTCCGCAAAACATTTAAGATCGAAGAAGACTGATAATAATTTCAGATATTTGGTCGCGATGCGTCTGAGAACGTTTCCATTACCGGTTTAAACTGCGTAATATGACATACTGCTTCATTGATGCATGATTCCCACCCATCAAAATCTACTTCTAAAGCACCAGAGAGTATCTAGCGCTTTTCGAAATCACCAGAATTGGCCTTGAGTGCTAAAGAATTTTCTCTCTCAAAACTTCTCATGTGCCCCCATATGTTAAGGTTGCACAATATGACCGTAATGCACTTATCAACGCTACAAACTCCCGAATGATGCAACTGCTCATTCTCAGAAATTTTTCGATTAGTTTTTTGGTTTCTTCTTTATGTTCTTCTGGAAGTTTAATAGTCACTTTTATAGAATTAAAAATGAATCCGCGAAAAAACCCTTTCTGCAAATTGAAATATCTAGTGTCGCATCACTCAAGTAAATTGATTCTGAACAAAAAATTATGAATTTCAATTAAGTTTACCTGCCAGGGAAATTGTAAATGATTGGAGTGGCCACTCGGGCCACGCCATTATTCAGTAAATTCAACACTTCAACACTCTAATTTTGTGCGCGATGTAAACAGGTACTATCAGTCATTTAAAAATTACATTCAAGTAAAATCTAAGCTCGCTCAAACTGGGCCGGTGCCCACTTATTGAATTTTATATACGATTTGTACAATTCTCAAGGTTATGGTCGATAATTATACCACCATTTAACAATCAAGTATGACATTTCATTGACTTCACCCTACCTCATGCGTTACTCCTAACCCAGCCACTCTGCTGGAGCTACGAAGAAATTAATTCATTAAATCTTTCAGAAAAATTGTAATTGTTTAAAGTATCTTTTTTTTAAGTTTTTGACTAGAGAACTATCTGGCGCCCTTCAGGCAAATCTTATACTCATTTTGAGTCAAATTTTAAATGAAATTTTTAATAATTTAAAATAATCGGCAAAAAGCAGGTTATACTACCTACAAACTTGAAGAGCGGCACTTAAGGTTGGTTCCTACGACACGCACTGGAAAGATACACTCATCAATGATGTCCCTCTTTTCCCACTTGGTGCATAATATACTATTAGGCTTACCACAAAGAAATTCCTTTTTAACATACACGGAGAAACCTTTTGCTGTACTATTTGCTAAAAATCAGACTAGATTTTACTACTTCTAGTTTGCAATGGAGGGACAGAGCGGAACTTTTGTAATGTTTACTACTTCGAGTAGTAACTGGTAACTACATTCCGAACTACAAAATTAATTGGAATCAAATCTAAAAATGTTACATTTATTTCAAAAAAAGTTTGAAGTATTTACAAACCTCTGTAGTAAAACCAGCAAGCAATGTATTACAGCCACTTACTGCAATATTTGCAAACAACTGTAGTAACTTCGAGAGAGACTGGCGCACTGATTTAGTAAATGACTTAGTAAAAATTGGTACAGTCGGATTAGCAGACGAAAAAAATAAACCCAACACGCGCCCCGTCGCGTTGAAGGTCACGACACACTTACTACTTCTTTTACACAAGCATACGACGTACATGTTGACTATAGGCCTACAGGAGTAGTACATATGATTATATAAATGCAGCTTATAAATTTATTATATGCATACAGAAATATTATATTACAAGCTGAAACAGAAAAATGTGATTAACATAAGGCTTGTGGGAATCGAACACGGGTCTCCGACGCGGCAGCACGGCGATATTCCATCCTGCTAAACCAGATTATGCGATTCAGAAATTTATCGCCTCTATGAAGTAAATGCTAGCACTTCAATTAATTTTCATTAAATCATTCATTGATTGTTCACAGAGCTGGCATTTTTCAAATTCTAAGCACTATATCTTAAAACGTAATCAAATATCCTAATAACGAGATTTTAAAATAATTTTTTGCACTTAATATGTGGTTTGTTTTTCAATTGTAATTTTTCGAATTATCATAATTTATTGTAATAAGGATGTAATAAGGAAGATTTCCAAACTGTAATTAGCAAGTTGAAAATGAAATAAAATTTATATTTTAAAATGAAAATATTCAAAATGAACAATTTTTAAGTTAGAATCATGAAATTAAAATTTTTAATTGACAGTTGGTTCGTTTTAAACGTTGTGTTGTACCGTTGTGTTGTTCGGCTCACATCGTTCACACTCGGCTGCGCTCGGTCCAACGCGAGGCTCGCTTACTAAGTAACTTACTAATATTCCAGAGCAATTTACCGAATTTGTCTTACTCTATAATGCAAGAAATAGGAAGTGTCATGGTACAATTCATATTCCTACAGACAATAGTAGTTTCTCTTACAAATTTAGTGTTTTATGTTATTTTAGATACTTATTACTTCTATTCTTTTAATACAATTTAATAATGTCTCTACTAATTTATCCAATCTAGGATTTTTCTACAGAAAATACTAAGAATGGGTATTATCAACACGAAACTTTCATATGAAAATAGTACAGCTTACTACCACTGTATTAAAATATACAAATTATCGCCTTTGTCCCTCCATTGTAACCTAATTTAGTAACTTTTCCAGTACAAAGTTTCTCCGTGTAGTAATGCATTTTCAAGCAGATAGTAGAAACTAAACAAATTAATTTTGTAATTTCTCACCAAACAGTTGGCATTATGAACAAAGAGTTAAATTTTCAATTCAGACAGAGGAGTTTCCAACAAAATAGCTAATTTTTTCTTGAAATAGTTGAATTTTCAAGCTAAGATGATGAATCTTCATGAAAATAGTTTCATTTTTGAATAAAATTAATTACTTTTTTACAATAATTTCTGAATTACCAATCAAATAGTTCAATTTTAAACCTACACAAAAATTTCTACCAAAAAGTCGAATTTTCAACAATTAAAAAAAAATGTAAAACAAGAAAGAAAAAATTATGGATTTCCTTAAAAATTAATTAAAAGATTGCAATTAAATTTTTTGCAATGATGTTAATATACCGGGTGTCCAAAAAGTCCCGGGACGGCTAAATATTTCCTCAGATAAGATATCATTCAGGGCGGTCAAGGTCATTCTTGAAGGAACTTTGAACAAGGAATTCAATGGTGACCTTTATTTTGACCTGGACCATAACCTTCACGGTCATTTCAAGGTCAAATTGATTTTTTTAAAATGGGAACCTCTATTTTTGAACCCGGGAACTGAGAGAGCGGAAAATTTTACGTCCCGATATGACCTTGACAAATCGAAAATTTGACCTGGAAAGGTCAGGGCAAGGTCAAACAACGTACAGCAGGATGACTCGACCAGCATGCATTTATGAAGAAAATGTTCAACGCAAGAGTTGTAGCATTTTATACTCCCGATCGATTGGTGACTTTGACCTTGTCTATGACCAGAACCTTCACCAGGACATTTTCTTCAAAAATGCATGCCAGTCGAGTCATCCTGCTGCACGTTGTTTGACCTTGCCCTGACCTTTCAAGGTCAACTTTTCGATTGGTCAAGGTCATATCTGGACAATTAAATTCTTTATTTGGCTTATTTAAAATGATTGTTTCTTAAGTGTTAATAAACAGCAAAAACTGAGTGAAAACATATTTGCCAAAGAATTGGATATATTAAAAACCATTTCCTTTATGTAGGTTTTTGTATAGCAGAAAATCGTTTATTGCCATTAAGGTTATTAAAGCGCGTATGCACTCGCCTTCTACAAAAAATAAATCTTTATTAAACAAGAAAAATTTACGGTGGGGGTTTCTTATAATTAAAAATGATTTCTCGTAATTTTTATTGAATCATCAAAAAGATGCTTTCTCAAAAAAAAGTTGAATTCAGTTAAAGATATTAGACCTAAATGTGCTGAACAAAAAAAAAAGGATCTTCTATTTCTTCTTGCAGAATGCAGTTCACATCCCGACGAGAAACCTAATAGCGACCGTAATGCTGGCCCTTCTTCTTCTGCTGCTCGACAGCAACATTTGCCTGACCGTATTTTCCCAGAGGAGGCTCCTTTTCGTGGCAGATCCAGGTTTACTGCTGGCAGGAATCCAATTAACGAACATAATTCTGGTTCTTCTTCTGACAGACAACATTCACCTGACCGGACATCTCCTCAAGAGCCTCCACTTCGTGCCAGATCCATTTCTCCACTGGGCAGGCTTCCTTCAGATCGATTACTTGGATGCACAATAGAAGAACTTGGATATGTTCGGCTCATTCCACGCACAAATCGGAATCAGCAATTCGAATTTCGAAGATACGTTATTCCTGCCGGTATGCCAATTAAACTTCGAGCAGAACTGAATAGATATGTGCCCGTGCCAACCCGAGAATATATTGTATTATCAACATCCAATGATGACATTTTTGCAATATTAGATTATAGTTGGACCCTTCGTGGAATTTATAGGAAAGATAAAAATAATTCGCGAATAAAAATAAATATGATAAGCGGCGCAGTTGATAATTTGACTCCGGATGAAAGAAGGGATTGTCCAGTAGGCAAAAGTCAACCAACCTTCTCAAGAAGTTTTATTAAAGCTTCTTCAAATCACGATTCACTACAGTTTGAACGGAATCCCAACGTCGAAAGTAATCCTTGTTCTTCTTCTTCCGTCATACAACATTCACTTGACTGGACATCTCCTCAGGAGCCTCCTCTTCGTGCCAGTCCCAGTTCGCCTAAGGGCAGGCCTCCTTCAGATCGAGTACTTGGATGTACCATAGAAGAACTTGGATATGTTCGGCTTATTCCTCGCACAAATCTAAACCAGCAATTTGAATTTCGAAGATACGTTGTTCACGCTGGTATGCCAATTAAATTTCTAGTCGAACAGAATAGATATGTGACAGTGCCAAACCGAGAATATATTGTATTATCAACATCCAAAGATGAGATTTTTGCAATATTGGATTTTAGTGGGACTCTTCGTGGCATTTATAGGACAGATAAGTCACGAATAAAAATAAATATGATGAGCGGCGCAGTTGATAATTTGACTCCAGATGAAAAAAGGGATTGTCCAGTAGGCAAAGGTCAAGCAATCTTCTCAAGAAGTTTTATTAAAGCTTCTGCAAATTACGATTCACTACAGTGTGAACGGAATCCCAATGTCGAATGTAATACTACTTCTTCTTCTCCTGCCAGACAGTCTAGGTCTTCTCCGGACAGGCCTTTTCCTCACGAAGTACTTGGATATGCGCTTGCAAAACTTGGATATATTCGGCTTATTCCACATGCGAACCAGAACCGGCGATTCGAATTTCGAAGATATGTTATTCCTGCCGGTTTACCAATTAAATTGCGAGCAGAACAGAATAGATATGTGCCCGTACCAACCCGAGAACATATTGTGTTATCAACATCCAGTGGTGACGTTTTTGCAATACTGGAGTATAGTGGGATTCTCCTTGGAATATATAAGGCAGATGCATATAGTTCGAGAATAAAAATAAACATGATAAGCGGTGCGGTTGACGATATGACCGTAATTGAAATGAGGGAATGTCCTGTAGGCAGACAGTACCCAATCTCTCCACGTTGGTTTAAAGAAGTTGCTTCCAATGAAGATACTCTACAGTATGTGTATCATTAATTCAACAGAAAACAGATAAACTGAAATATAATATTCTTTTTAATCCGTAGTCGGATCGAAATCAAATAAAAAGATTTATATGCAAACATATTATCGTTATCAGGGCTTCTTTTGTTCTATCTTTTGCTAATCCCCACAAGGCCATTCAAATTTTTTTTCTTCGAATATTCAAAATTCAGAGAGTTACATGATTTTGAGTTTTCAGGCGCGAGTTTTTTGAAAACACCATATTGCCCTAACTGCTAACAGAATTTTAATTATTTTTTAGCTTGACAAAAAATTACTTGCTTTTATCGACATGTGTAGTGGATCATGAAAAGGTGTCATTCGATATTAGTTATTAATTTTATAAGCAAAAAACTGAAAAATTTTGAAAATATAATTTACGAAAGATTACGAAAGACTCGATTCTTGCCTGCCTTGTGACGTAAACATAATTTTTTTATTTATAATTCATTATTTGAATAATTTTTATATCATTTGTTTATAAAATGAACTAATAGCATCATGATACGCCCATGTCAAAAATATGATCAATTTTAGGGCAGAAATAGAACACTTAAATTTTCAGCTAAAGGAATACTAATTCCCATAAAAGAGTTCAATCTTCAACCAATAAAATAAATTTTTGACAACGATGTTGAACTTTCAGCCTAGCAGTTTAATTTCCAACTCAGAAAAATTAATTTTCAACAAAACAAGCAACGAATTTTGAACAAATTAGTTTAACCTTCAAACAAAAAAATTAGGTTTTAGCAAAGTAGTGTAATTTTTAACCAATTAATTGAATTTTCAAACAAAAAAGATAAATTTTCAATGGAGAATTTAACAGTTGCTTTTTTAACTAGAAAGATAAATTTACAGTGAAATTTTTCATGCCCTGTTAGTGTGAAGTAGTTTTTGAACGTTTTGTAAGAAATTTTAAGAAATTTGATAGGGTTTTGATAATTACAGAATATACTAATTATTTTGAGGTATTTCAAGAGTTTTCCAAAGATCTTATATGATTTCTCGCGATTTCAGATATTTGAAAAGATTTCTTATGTTTCAAAGTTTTTAAAATATGATTTCCTCATATTTCGAGGAATTTTAAAGGATTTGACAAGATTTCCTCGAATTTTATGAATAATGTAGATCAGAGGATTAATTATAGAAAAAAATAGCCTGACAGAAAAAAGGACTCTTTTTAGAGACATTTACTTTTAATCTTATTACATCTTGAGAACCTCAAGTAAATTTCTTGCTGAATAGTGAATTGATTCTGAATTCATATTTGTGATCAGCACACTTTTACTTATATAAGTATAAAGTACACAAATTTTGTAAGTCACCTCAACCCCAGGTCGGGGGGATCCAAACATAAACAGTCAGGGCCGCCTAACCTTTCGCAATTGGAATGCAATATTGCACAATATACTCGACTGAGTACTCGCGCACACAGGCACGGACAGAATTCGAGAGGCAAGTGTAACTGGTAATTACATTACAAAGGCAGTGTATTATGGTTCCTGAGGCTGCTTGCTTTCTGCGTTTCGAAAAAATGGAAAAAATGAATTAATTTTACAAACTGCTCGTAAATTACCCTGCATTGTGACCGAAAAATGCCCCAAACAATGAAAAGTAGCAAATAAAATTAACGAAAGTTAAGAGTAATATTTATTTACTCTCGTTTGAGCAGCCGAGCTGTAAGGACGTGTTTGTTGTCGCTGCCTCTTATGTCGATGATTTAAAGTGTCTGAAATGCGCTAGAAAATTTTCCCAGTACTGCGATGCCGTGATGTTACTGTTTTTTTCACTGTTGTGAGTCTAAATATGGAGCGGATATTTATATGGAACAGACATTATTCACGTGCAAAGTGCTTATAGGTTTGTTATACTTCTGACGCCTGCTCGTATGCTCAGGTCATAAATCTTTCGCACCCGAACTTTAATATAGCGACGTACGAGCAGATGCAGAGCTTGATGTTAAGCCTAGATGAACAGCTCAAAGCTAAAATACATTCCATAGGAAAAAATATCCTAGCAAGCACCTCCGCAGGCATGCAGGGATGTGAATCCAAAATTGATGCTGTAGAAAAGGAGAATGCCGAGCTCAAGGTGGAGATAGCAAAGCAGGCTCAACAGCTAGATAGGCTTACAAGAAGAAACAACCTGATACTTTTTGGCATGTA
>CAKNYM010031920.1:16263-38721 GCA_932195095.1 Andricus curvator
ATATATATATATATATATATATATATATCTTAACCGGGAATCGCTTAATGGAATTCGACGCCGTGATAAATGTATCCCTGGCAACCGGAATTTTTTATAGAAAATACACGTTTATTGTATGAAAATGATAAAACATATTTTATTGGAAGTATTGCCCATCGCTAGCTATACATTTTTTCCCCCTGTCTGACAATTTGTGGATGCTACGCCAAAAAAACTGTTGCTCTTTTGAGGCAAACCAGTCATCGAGCCATTTTTGTACATTTTCGTAAGTAGTGAAGCACGGTTCAGCAAGTGCGTGTCCCATCGATGCAAATAAATAGTAATCGGATGGAGCCAAGTCTGGTGAGTAAACCTCATGCGCAAGCATTTCTCAACTAAACGCCTCAATCGTAAGCTTGACTAGTTTTGCTGCGTGTGGTGGTGCATTATCATGAAGAAAAGGTTTTGTTTAGCACCCTCATCATACAACAGTGCTTGTAATTCGCTGTCTTCAAACTTTTTTGGTGGTCTATACTGTTGTATGAAACTTGTATTGTTTCATATTTGCAGACCTCGTACAAGCAGGGTTACATAATAATGAGTAAGCCTCATTTGTAAATATAAATACACTTGCTATGCCCAACACACAGCTGACTAGTATGACGTTGCAGAGGAAGATAGCCATCACCAACCTTTCTAAACCTAATGAACTCGTTTCTCCAAGGAAAAGGAGAGGTGATTCTCAAGACGCGGACTATCTTGACAAGTATGTAAACAGGGCAACTCCTGCAGGATCTGTGCAGCGCACAAACGTTAAGATGTAAAGCAGAAAGCCTACTTAACTAGTCATTGTGTGATTTGCATAGGTGAGTCGTGGCTCACAAACGCATCTGTGAAATTAACGAAATTTTTATATAGTTATGCCCCTTATTACTGCGTGGCTGTCAAAGAAAAACGTAAGGGCCGTGGCAGTGGACGGCTAATTAGATTAGTTCAAAACCGCGCTGACTATTAGCATTGTAAACTGAAAATCAGTAATTTATGGTTATTTGTGAAATTGACCTTTGAAAATTCCTTCACTCTGCATATAGGTAATATATATCTTCCCCCATCAGCAAACTCCGACTACTGTATTCATGCGCTCCAAAATGTTTTATGCTTCTCGGACAACGTAAATAAACATTTTTTATTAATTGGTGATTTTAATGCTCGTGTAGGAACCCTAAATAGTAAAAGTTAATAAAAGATGCAAAAAATTGGTGGAGTCCCTTGAATTGTGCAACCTTGGGCTCTGCAATGGTCGTACATTTTGTGATAGGCTGGGTCAATTTACCTACCTAATGAAAAGAGGCTGCAGTACAATTGATTTACGTTGGTTAGATATCGACTGCGCAAATCTTGTTAACGATTACTCTGTGCACAATATTTCGGACCAATGAAATCATTCACTTGCTCCTATCGATTTTAATATTGTGTTTAAGTGTTCTAGGGATAGAGAGCCTACCATATTTGGCGGCGTACCAACGTCTATAAAACGTTATGACGAGGGAGCGAACACCTTTTATGCTGCTTTGCCAAATTCACCGCTTATATTCAATAATTATGTGAACGCTGATTTTTTGTATAATAAATTAATTTCCGCAATAACGCATGCTGCCAGCGAATCGAATATGCTAGTATAGAGGGGCGCTCCCAGTACATCCGGCCCTTATAATCAGAAAAATGTCTGGTTCAACTCGCAGTGCGCTCGTCTTACTAAGCTTCGGGTCCAACTAAATGAACTTGGTGTAAGTGGTGACAGCTTCAGTCCTCTCCTTCCAGTCCTTTTGCGGCTGATATTGTGGACTTTTATATAATGAAAAGTGTGAAGGGTGTGTTGCTGAATGCTGTCAGATCTCTAATTATGCTTTTATTCGCGGACGATATAGTTACCTTTGCTACTTTTTGGCACGATGTTCGCGACAAACTAAAAGTTCTGAAGGACTATTGCGATCAGAATAATATATTGGAAAATATGCAACAACCGCATTCAATTTAAGAACTCTTATTTATATATCTTTAAAATTTTAAGATTTCGAAGAATCTTTATTATCATTAGAGAATAACAGAAATTTCTAACGTCTTTTTCAGACTAAATGGTGCTATGAACTGAAAATTATTTTAATTATTTTTTTTTGAAATAATTAAAATGATTTTTAATTCATCATCAAATTGAAAAATTTGTTTTGTACCATCCAGCATAATAATGCGTGTATTTCTGAAAAAGGTTTCTTCTCTCGATCTCTCTAGTAGCTTAGTGGGAAAGCACCTGACCGGATATCAGAAGTTCTGTGGTTCAACTGCCAGTGAAGAGAAAAGAGAAGATCTTTGTTCAGAAAAAATTAATTCGAATAATTTAAAGAGTTTTTAATTGTAAATCTTAAAAATTGTAGAAATATGGATTGCGAATCTTTATAATTGAAGACTTTTCGATTTTGAAAATACGTAATTGCAAACAATGCATCGTTTGAGTATTTCAATTACTAAATTTGGTAATTTTGATGATTTAGATTCGAGATTTCTTCAAATTGGAATATTTCGAGTTAAGAACTTGAATTCTAGTTATCAAAACCATCAAAAGTTTGGAATTTTAATTGTTCAGATCCTAAATTTCTTCAATTTGGAAGATATAGAATTGAAAATTTGACTTTTTATCTTTAAAATCATCGAAATTTTAGCATTTTTATTTATAAATCTTTATAATTGAAGATTTTTTAATTATTACTTTTCAAAACTGTAGAAATATGGATTGTACATTTTTATAATTGAAGTTTTTGATATTGTAAGTTTTTGACTGAAAACTATGCAACTTTTAAATTTTCCAATCACTGAATTTTTGAATTTTAATGACTCACATTGGAAATTTCTCCAATTTGTAAGATTAGAAATTCAGAACTTGAATTTTAATTCTCATACCAATACAAATTTTAAAAATTTTATTCATCCATCTGTAAAATTAAACAGTTCTTAATTGTAACTCTTGAAAATTGTGGAAATATAGATTATAAATCCTTATAATTGAAGACTTTTAAATTTTAAAAATTTTCGACAAAAAACTGGACAAATTTTAAGTCTCACAATTACTTAATTTTGGAATTTTAATCACGCAGATCGTAAGTTTCTTCAATTTGGGAGATGTAGAATTAAATGCATGAATTTCGTTTTTTAGAACCGACAAAATTTAAGAATTCTTCTTTATACGTCTATAAATTTTGAAGAGTTTTTAATTGTATAAATCTTCAAAATTGTAGAGACATGGATTATAAGTGTTTATATAAGAAGAGTTTCCGATTTTGAAAATTTTTAATTTAAAACTGCAACGCTTAAGTTTTTCAAATACTGAATACATATGGTATCTCTATAACTGTGCACGTATGCATATCTTCAATAGAGTTCACACCGTACTTATAATTTATCGTTAATTAATAACAAGCGATTTTACTTCATATCATATAAGCCCCTCACAATCCTTAAAAAATGCACCCTCAGGCGTTTTCGAAAAAATTTCAAAGTCCAAAGAACCAGCCAAAAAATCGAAATCTGAATCATCTCTAGTCTCTGGTTCCTGCGACATAATTACTTTCATTACAAATAATTATGAGTTTGAACCGATTAATTTTACTGCTAGTGAATTTACAGTAGTTCGCACCTATTTTGAAATATTTGAGGGCTAATAATATTTTTATCAGTACGAATCATTTTAGAAAAGACTGCCACTATTAACGAAAATCGTCCACTGTGCGCGCTTCGCTTCGCCCGCAAATTTCAGCTCGCCTAGGGCGCGCGTCTCTTGGACCACACGCTTCGCGCTCGATTTTCTCCAAAGTGCAAACTTTTCTAAATAAAGTTGAACTCTATTATATTAAATGAATATTATATTTATTTCTGTACCTCGGTCTGGGACTGCTTATTCAGATATTGCAAACTAAAGCAAAGATTTTATTTTTCATGATTACTTTAATATTTCTTCCTTATTTTGCACTAATTTTTATTTTCAGCTACCCTGAAAAATGTATAATTTCAATAAATTTATATTATTACAATTCATAATATGTATTCATATTGAAACAGATGTGTTTCAATTGTCTTGCCTTAATAATAAAAAAAATGCGCGTCCTATTAAAAAAACAATTTGTTAATTAACATTTTATTGAAATTTTGTGTCGTTTTTCCAGAAACTTAATTTGTTCATTTTCGAGGTTATTTTTGACGATTTAAACAAATAATACGTATTCTATGAAAAAATCATTACTAACGAATCTGTATATTTTTTTTCAGTGAGCAACTTTTGTTTATTAATTTTTTTTCGTACCTTGCGTCGTTTTTCCAAAAATTTCATTTTTTATTTGAATTTCTTATTAATTGGGATTAAAACAAAAACTAGGCCTCCTATCATAGTTTGACCGCAAAAATATAATTTTTTATTTTTCATTATTTTTTGTGCGGTCAAAATTTGAAATTTCAATTTTTCAAAAAAAATTCAAAAAGTGGTTATGATAATCTTATAGGGCTTTGAAAAGGCAGTGCTTTCCTTTTGTGGCATTTTTTCATATCGTGCGTTGTTTGGCTTAAAATTTTGATTTCCGTAATTTTTTAATTTTGAAAATGCTTATTTTTATCGAAAATAGCTAGCTAAAGAACTCGTCCTTTCTTTTCACGTCCTAAACAATTGTACTAAAGCGCAATCTTTTCCGATAATTTGGTCGAAATTTATGGTGTTTATAGACGACAACGACATAAAAACTATTTTTTCGGTCTCAGGGGGCTGTCTGTAAGCACGATTACTGTTGAAGGAATTAATCCATTGGATTCGTCTTTAGTACCCTCTTTTAGTGTCGGAAACTGAAGATCAAGTTTGCTAGCCAGCTATTTTGGATGAATATTCAAAAAGATATAGCATTTTCAAAATTTTTGAGACCATTTTCTTTTCACGATTTCAATATTCAATGTACGGTTGCATACAAGATGTTGGAAAGGTGAGAAAACCAAAATTGTACACCTACAAAAGATCTATAAATTTGTAATGAATGACTTCTCGATAGGACGCGTAGTTTTTGTTTTATTCCTGCAAAAAACATTTTAAAAATAATAATTAAATTTTTGGACAAACGACACAAACTCCGAAAACACCAATGGACAAAATTTGTTCACCTTAGAAAGATCTATAAATGTGTTACTAATCATTTTTGCATGTTACGCGTAGTTTTTGTTTTAATCGTAAAAAATAAAATTAAAAATTAAATTTTTTGGACAAACGACGCAAGCTATGAAAAAAAATTAAAAGACAAAAGCTGTTCACCTAAAAATGAGATAAAAATTGGTTATTAATCACTTTTTATAGGACGCTTAGTTTCTGTCTTATTCATAAAAAACATCAACAATATGAAATAAAATTGTTTGGACAAACGACACAAGCTACGAAAAAAAGATGAATAGACCAAAATTATGCACCCAAAAAAGATCTATAAATTTTTTGTTAATCACTTTTTGGTAGGAAGCGCATTTTTTGTTTAAATCGTAAAAAATAACATTGAAAATAAACAAATTAATTTTTTGCCAAAACAACACAAGGTGCAATAAAATGCTATTAAAAAAAATTCTTCTTTCCATATGATGCGCACTTTTTTAATTATAAAAAAGACAATAAAAATAAATTTGCTTCAATACCAATGCATATTGGTAATTGTATTAATATACATTTATTGAAATGATACTTTTTTCAGGGTAGCTGAGAATAAAAATTAATACAAAAGACAGTACAAATTGATAGATAGATAGATAAACTAACATCCATCCTCTAAGACCGCACGCTCTTATCGCCTTGCCTCCCTCGCTTCGCCTCGCCTCGCTCGCATGTCCCTACTTTTCGCATGACCTCGCATTGCCTGGCATTGCCGAGCTCTGTTTCTGCGGCTAATACCTAATACTTATCTACTATTTACAATATTTACAGATTACTTATATCTAATTCCTCTCCTATTTACAATATTTTCTTCTCCAATCCTCTTCCTCCTTCCTTCTCTTCTTCTCCATCTTACCCAACACTCTCTTCACCCATGCTACTGCCCTTTTGCCCCCCCCCCCCTTTCATGCATTAATACCTCCATGCTTATCCCACTCCTTTCCACCTCTACGCACTCCTCCAACCAGTGCTCCACTCTTGCATCCCCCTTCCCACACAGTTCACACATCCTCTTTTCCCTAGAGAGCCAGTACCTATTAAAACCCTCTATACACCCACATTTCATCCTCGCTATAAGTTCCTGACTTCCTTTCTCTCCTTTCACACATAAATATTGTGCTCTCGCCCTTGGCATAATCCACACGTAGTTCCCATTAAACCTTGTCTCTCTTATTCTCTCTTCCCCTGCTGTCTTCTCTCTCTCCATGCTGTTTTTCTTAACCAACTCATATACCTTTCTTCCTTCCTCGTGCATCCTTCTCACTTCATCCATCTGCAGTCCATTCGTTCTAAAATACCTTTCCCTTTCAGCCTCCATCTCTTCACCCCCTCTTCTGTTCTCCTTCTCCCACTAACACTCCCTAACCAGCTTACTTTCCCCCTCTTCCAAAAATTTCTCCTCATGTTTGCACGCCCGACTCCCCGGTAGAATCCCTACACTCGTTCTCCCCGTCTCCCTCCTGACAATATGATTAGGCGTGTTCCTTGCCAATCCCAGTGTCTACTTTACATACCTCTCCTGTGTCCTATTTAACTCTTCACTTTCCTTCCACCCCCACACCTCTACTTCATACAATAGCACACTCATGACTAGTGAGTCAAACAATTTCATTCTCCTTCCAAAATCATCTGCGAATAACTTTTTTCCTCACCCCAAAACCTGCCTCATCACCACATTTGCCCTCCTCCCTCTCTCTTTTATGTGACCATCCAGTCTCCCATTCCTCCGAAACAAGAAGCCCAGGTACACAAACTCTTTCACCTCCTGCACCGCGTTGCCCTTCCACTTCCACTTCCCTCCCTTATCCCTCCCCCCTCTTTTTCTGAAAACCATAACCTTCTGCACCGCGTTGCCCTTCCACTTCCACTTCCCTCCCTTATCCCTCCCCCCTCTTTTTCTGAAAACCATAACCTTGGACTTTTCCGCCTTCAGCTCTAACCTGTTCTTACCCAGATATCTTCTCAACCTCTTCATCATCTCCATTAAGGCCTCCTTGCTTCTTGCCAACAACACTATGTCATCTGCATACGCTAGTGACCAAATTCAAACCTCTCCTATCCTGACTCCTCCTACCACCCCGGCCTCCAGCTTACTTTCCATATCCGCAATTAAAATCGCAAAAAGCGTTGGGCTAAGCGGACACCCTTGCCTCAATCCCCTATGCACCCAAAATCCCTACAAAATCCCCTCCCCTCCTCTCACTTTATCTTTGGTCTCTTCATATATCTCCCTTACCCTCTCGATCAGGCCTCTCTCCACTCCCCTATCCTCCGTCGCCTCCCACAACCTCCCCCTATCCACCGAAGGAAACGCACCTTTCAGATTCACAAAAAACGTGCACACTCTCGACCCCTTCTTCGCTAATTCTCTATCCACCACGTGCTGCAGAACGTAAATATTGTCGATAGTACTCCTACCAGCCCTAGAGGCCGCCTCCGTCTCCGGCAATATTCCTTCCCCCTCGTCATCCTTCCGCAGCCTCTCCGCCACCACCATCGCGTATAATTTATACGCCGTATTCATTATCGTAATCCCTTTATAATTTTCCTGCCTATCCCTATCTCCTTAATTATACAGTGCCACTATTAATCCTTCTCTCCACCCTCCTGGGAATCCCTCTCGCTCCATACTTTCTTCACTACCTTCTTCAGCCTCTACCTAACCTCTTAAGTACTAAACAGCCTTGCATCTGAGCCCTGAAATGATTCTTTAAAAAACTCCCTAAACTCGTCACTCCGTATCTTCTCGCTTATCCCCACTCTACGCTTCCTAAACCTATTTATTATCTTCCAGACGTCTCCCTCTGTCTTAACATTTTCTAACTCCTCTTCCAGATCTTTCTCCTTTTCCTGTTCTTTCTTCTCACACATCAATCTAAACCCTCTACTTATTTCTACGTACTCCTAACTTTTCGCATTATCCTCTTTCCACTTCTTGAACATCCTCTTCACCTTCCTTTCCATCTTTTTATATTCCCTATACCACCATGGCTTCACCATTCCTTTCTTCTTCTTTCTAAATACGTTCTTTTGCACACACCCTTTCACCTTCTCTTTCAGATCCTCCCATATCTCTTCCACCGACTCCCCTTCAAAGCGTACCTTTCCTAACTGCTCCTGATACTTCTCGATCGCCTCCCTCGAATTTGTCCGTCTTCTCTCATCCTCGCATATTCATGATCACATAGTCTATCACCGATAACCCCACCTTACTTACATATGTGTATTCTCCCTCTTCGCCCCGAGTTGCCATACCATTCGCCACCGCCCAGCCTTTATTCTCCATCCAATCCTTCCGAATCTCCCCCTCCTAATTTATTATCTTATGCTTCGATTTCCTTTCGAAGTCTCCCATTCCCTCTAAAGTCTCCCTATCCGCCCCATCCTCGCATTAGAGTCCCCACCCAGTACCACCATACTCTCTTCTCTTTCGCCTAGCAAGTCTTCCACCCTTTCTTTAATTCTGTCCATCCCATCCTTATTGCACACTGTCACAAACTTACACGTGACCCCTCCTATCTTTATTTCCCTCATTTGCACTCCCTCTCCCTCTTCCTCTTCATGAAATTTTTCCTCTAATCCACCTCTAACCCCCGTTATAATTCCCCCACTGGCCCTTCCTTTCTTCTTCACTCTGACCGCCCCCTGGAGTCTCCACCTGTACCCTATTGGCAGCTATTGTTGCATTCTATCCCATTTCTTTCTTTCTACCGACGTCTCTACCAATCCCGCAACATCAAATTCCTGGATATACCTCGAGAACTCCTCATCCTTCTTCTTTACCCCTGCTACGTTCCAGTACAGTACATTCACTACTCCTCTACCCTGCATTACCCCCACCCTCCTACTTCCTACGAAACAAATCCCCCTGCACTTCCTTCAGCACCTCTTTCTCCTCGTCCCACACCCACATTTTCTCGTCTACTCTCATTTTCCGATATCCTACCTTCGCAGATCACCCTTCTCTCCTCTCCCTCCTATCCCTGTCGTACAGCATTCTCTGCACATCCCTTTCCTTTCTCGTTAATTCGTGATCGATGAAAACTCCCTCATCCTTTATCCTATTCTTATTTCGCATTACACCCAATTTTTCTTCCCAGCTCTCCAACTCCACAACCGCCACTTCCTTCTCCTTCCTCCTATCCAACTGAATTTTTCCTTCCATGCCGTTGACCCTTCCTATGCTCTGTAGCAGCGCTTCCACGCCCTCCCTTTCTTTCGCGCTCTTTAGCTTCAACCCTATTATCACGATATTATTTCTCCTGTCTGTCTTCTCTTTTCTCTTCATTCTCAACTCCATTGCCCTTATCCTTTCCCTATCCGCCCTCCCCTCCTTTTGATTCCTACGCTCTTCCACTTTCTCTTCTATCATATTCTCTACCTTCTCCCAAATACCTTTAATCTCATTCCCCCCACCCCCGTCTCCTACTTCCATTTCCGTCCTGCGCTTCACTTTCTCAAGTCTTTTTTCCGTCCTTTCCTTCCACACCCTAATCTCCTCTTCCATCTGCTTTATGTTAACTTCTTTTCCCTTCCTTTTCCTCTCTAATCCTTCTACTCTCTCCCTCAGCTCTTTCACGTCATTTTCCCATTTGTCATCTCTAATTCTCAAGTTCTCCCTCATGCCTTCCATCTGCTCCTTAGTGCTCCTTCCGTCCTTCCACAGCCCCCTGATCTCGCCTACCAGCATCCCGAGAGCCTCCTTCTCTGAATTCTCCTCCATTTTTCGGTGGGGGGGGGGGGGCTATGTGTTAGCCCGCGCTCTTGGCTGTCTCTCTTCCTCATCAAGAGATCCTCCCCGTCACTTGCACTCGACGCTCTCTCCCTTACCTTCTCGCTTCCTTCGTTCCCACCGTTCCGCTTGACAGTACAAATATTAAAGTAATCATGAAGAATAAAATTTGTACTTTATTTTGCAAAATCTGAAAAACCAGTCCTAGACCGAGGTATAGAAATAAATATAATATACATGTCATAAAACAGAGTTGAACGTAATGTGGAAAAGTTCGAAATTTGGACTAAATCAAGTGCGAAGGACGAGATACGTGATGAGAATGTGTTCGTTAGGGCCGAACGAGCTTTAACAAAAGGGAATTCACAACCATCAAAGGACAGTTATCGATGCCTTTGATCTTCGATTTTAAAATGACTGTTCACAAATATGGAGGAAGTACAAAAACCAAGCGCTGAGCGCAAGGCAAATACATTGTCGAGCGCGAAGCGCGAGATACAACAGACGTGCGCCCTGGGCGCGCTCAAACTTACGAGCAAAGCGAGCCGCGCGCTATGAGAATGCATCCGCACAGCAAGCAGATTTTTAAAATGTTATTTAGGGGATCCGCTAACTCCATAATGTTTGACAGGTATTTCCCGCAAGAAAAAAAGACGTTTTGGTACATTGCATTCAAAATCATCAATACATATTAGGGTGAATCGAGTTGAAACTCATCATTCGTTCTTACAATCAACTATAGAATACAAATCGAACATTTTTTAATAGCACACTCATAAGTCTGTTTTATAGGGTTCCCAAAAATCCATGAGCGAAAAGTTTGGTGTTGCGAGTTTCTGGCGCTAATTATGATTGTTTGCAGTTTTTTTAATACAAATTGTTTTTGTTCATAATAGACTACTTTCTACTGATAAATAAATGTTCACATAAATTTTTCAAACAATTGATTCCTCGTAGAGGGAGGTTTATAATTACCTCAATTTTCGAATCTACTTTTCTTTTACATAAATTTTTGAATAAATATATAAATAAAATATAAGAGGAAATCTTAGCGAACGATATAAAAAAAGATATCACTCATTTATTGTATACCAGCTGAAAATTCCTGTACAGGTACCCCAGAGAATCCTTCACATTTTCCAGCACACAAACCTTTTCATGTAATCTTGACGGTTCCTGTGCAGGAATTTATTTAAGGGAAGTGTACACGATCCTGCAAAGGACCCTGCACTGACAAAGGAACTTTTGAATGATCCAGTAAAGGTTCCTGTACAGGTTTCTTTGCGATATGAATAGAGGAGCGGTTTCTTGTACAGAAACACGTACAGCGGTATAGGGTCCTTTACAGAAAGCCATCGCAAAAACTCCTGTCGCTTACAGCTATAAAGTTGCCCTCCTTTTATTCCCTTGAATATCAAACTCACTATCGAGACAGCCAATCCATTAGCGAACCCTCCTCGATTAGTTCCTATAATAATTGAATTATCAGGCTATAAAGGGAAATTTTTAAACCAAAACTGGAATAGCTACACTGAAAAAAATGGTTTAGCTGTCCCAGCTAGACGTTTAGCTAAATTTCGTCTTCTAAGAAAATATAGCTGTGTTACCTAAATATCAAGATGTCTTAGCTAACTGTTGCCATCTAGAAGTTATCTAGATATATTAGCTAGATAATTTCTTGATGGCAAAATTAGCTAAAACAGCGAAACCATTTTTTCAGTTGAATAAAAATTCAAATTTTTTAGATATAGGAATAATATTTTCAATTATGAAAGTGTGAAACAAAGTATGTAAAACTGAAAATTGATTTTTTCCACATTAGGTCCCTTTCTATGCGGACAGTCATATAAATTTATATTATTACAATGCATAATATGGATTGGTATTAAAACATATGTATTTTCATTTTCTTGTTTTTATGATTGAAAAAAGTGCGCTTCCTATAAGAGAAAAAAACAATTTTGTTTTTAAAGATTTTATTGCAATTTGTGTCGTTTTTCTATAAATTTAATTTGTTCATTTTCAATGTTATTGTTTACAATTTAAACTAAATATACGCATCCTAGAGTAAAGTCCTTTTCCCAAGAAGGAAATTTCTTTATTTTCAATACATTTTTACATTCTCATCTAGAGAAGGTATTAGATTTGTGTAAAATTTGACGAATGTTCGAGAATTGGAATGAATAAAACAGCGGATTATGGTATAAAATCCGAATAAATTTTATATACAAATTTTTCTTTTTCACAGGTAAAACTCATATTTTGCGTCCGATACACATCTCTTTTGCAATAAGTTTATGTAACCAATCTGTCGCAATCAGGAATTACCTTTTAAAAATGCTGATACAAATAATTTCTCCTGCGGATTTGAACGCATCCAGTCGATTTTTTTCCTGGGCGTATTATTCATCTAAATTATTTAAAGTAATTACTGCTAAGGGATCGTCCATATATTACGTAAGACGTTTTTCTTTTGTTTATATCGTTGTGTCCTTTTCAACTTCACAACAATTTTATTCTCGTCTTTATTTAAACAAAAGAAAAACGTCTTAGTTAATTTATGGACGATCGCTAAGTACATGGGACAGGCTGCAAACAGGGTTGGGTTGTCCGATCCGCCAGAAATAGATGAGTCAAACAACACAGCGGCATGGTAACATTTTATGCAGTTGCTATGACCCAGGTAGTTACATGAGGTAGCCATCCCGCTGCTGCACCGCACCAACTCAGTCGGCTGGCACAACCAACACCACCGTATCCATTAAAAGTGGCTTCCTCAGCTAACTAAGTGCATTGCGCCCCAGCATCCAACAGAATTAGCTACAGAAACAAACTTACGGGTCAGGCCATCCAATCATTTCTCTGAGTGTAACGTGGGAAAAAAGTAAGGGGCGTGGAAAAATATAAATTAGTGTAGGAAAAGAGGATGGGGCGTGGGGAGATATGAAATAGCGTGAAAAATAGAAAGAGGATTGGAAAAATATGAAAAAATCTTGGAAAAATATGAAATAGCATGGGAAAAAAAGAAAGAGCACTTCACACACTTATGTGACAGGCAACGGAATTAGGGGAGATCACATAGGTTCCCATTTCTAACGTTCAATGCAAATATGAAATGTTTGTCATTTTCCATATCCACCTTCGAATATCCCGAAAACTGTTACTCATAGCCTAAGAATTAATATAACATAAAATCTGTTTCGCGAATCAAAAAATTTGTTGACTAATATTTAATAAAAATGTGAAAAATGGTAATGGGAAAAATATATTAAGAAATGTAATAAGCTCCAGTTGATTGAAATTCATTAAAAATTAAACAAATATTTTCTGCAAACTGAGGCACGAGGCGCGAAAAAAGCAAGTTAAAATAGATTAAGTGAATATAAATATTTAAATTTCATCCTTTTGGAGAAAAACATCTTTTAAATACGTTACCTTGGTAAATTTGTAACTTTTACAAAATCGCCTGTTTCGAACTTAATCCATATCGCCCCAAAATTTGCTCGAATCTAAAAAAATGCGTTCTTTTGTTGACAAAATGATATTTAGATGTCCCGCAAACCTGATGGAATTTAACACGTATTTCCCATTAGAAAAAAAAACGTTATCGTAAATTTTATTCAGAATCTCACATATTAAGTGAATCGAGTTGAACCCGAACGTTTTTCTTCACAATTAGCCATGGAACTCAATCGAGTAACTACTTTTTGAAAATAGCTCATAAGTAAAAATTTTGCTTTTGCCAGTTTTTGGCGCTCATTATTATGTTTGGTGGTTTTTAATGCAAATTGTTTTTTTTATATATGAAATACTACTGCAGTTTTTTCTGTAATCTTTCACTTATGTCGACTCATCAATCGGAGTGAGGTAATAATTAATTAAATTCGACAAACATAATTTCTTGAACAATTTGTTATTGTTTGTAACTACCTTCTCTTAGTGTTATCCTAAAAAGTTATGGTAATTATAGGTACATTTGCGGTAGAATTTTCCACGCTGAAAGTACCATTTTCCATGTTAAGAACAATGGAGAAAACTCCACGCAAGTAGGTGGAGGGGCTGGGGCTGAAGTTCTTGAAGAATTTACCACGTATTTTGTTAGCAGCCTCTAAAACGAAAGATATCTGTTGCGGCTGATTCACCCAAATCACTACTTTTTGAACGTTTAAATTCCGTTGTATTCGCTGATGTTCAAATTATTTTATTGAAAAATTTAAGCAGTATGTAGCTTCAAAGTCCAAGGTCTTTCCAGAAAAATCATTGGTTTGGAATCTTGGGTTCAACTCATCGCCAAGTCCGGTAAATTGTTTCCGAACATTTCTTCACATCATAAAATCAAGACCAAATCACACTCTCTAGATATGGATCAAGGAAACTAATAAATATTACGTAATTGCTACGCAATTATAAAAAATGTCTACCTGAAGAATAGAAATTTCTGCGAAACTACAAATAGGAGATTCGTTGCGTGCGTTAATATCCTTCTTATAAAAGAACTCTACAGGGAGAGTTTTCTTACTTAAAATAACACTTTTAGTGAGCTTAGGTCTTCTCAAGCTAAGCTATTAAAATCTTTAGCTTTCTTGAAACGTTACAGGGACAAGAACGTAGTCCCAAAATTCTTACGAATGAAAAACCATTCGGGAACATCTAAATCCAAATCAATTCCACATAAAACATGTTTGCTTCTCTTGAAAGAAAGAATACAATATACGAAATTTGTCTTGCACACTTCCTTCAAAAATCTATTAAAACTTCACCTTTACCTACAAATACCCTCAGATTTGACATTTGGTCTACATTAGACCGCATATCATTTGACCAATCCCAATAGATTAAAGATCTTTGCACGCAAAAACAACAAATAAAATTTGACAAATTACTTCCAGTAAGGCACACACCACTATCTAACACAGTAACAACATCTCTAACCAGCCTCTCAGCAATGAAATATGTTCAGCCTTATCTAAAGGACATAATTTTGCAGTAATTTCCTCAAAAATCTCGAAAGAAGAAATCATCAGTATTTTGGAATCCACAATATATACAATATATACCTCCTAACTGAGGATATATTTGAAAAACTTAAAAAAGACCCCACGAAAACAATAGTCAGCAAAACAAAGACCCTTCTAAGAGACTCTAAACTTGACGGCAAAACAATATCTAAATTAACACCTACTAATCCCATCTGTCCAAAACTTCACCGACTCCCAAAAATATACAAAAACAACACTTCATCAAAGAGATAAACAGATTCATACATCCTAGTGAGTTTCGACGTAGTATCTCTCATTACGAAAGTGCCCATCTCTGAAAAAATCTGTATGAAACATATAGAAACTAAAATCTTCAACCAATCCAAGCTTAAATCAGAAGTTTGGTGCTTTACTTTCACAACACTTTTGTCATCTGGATACATGGACTAGGTGAGCTACACAGGTTCTTCGATTTCATCAATCAATTATAATATTCAGTTCACCATGGAAATTGAACAAAAAGGAAAATTGCCTTTCTTGGACGTACTAGTTTACAAAAAATCTGATACTACATCAGGAGAAATCTGTGATCAACTCCTTTGCATGTAGAGCTGTCTCCATGACAGATAAAGATAAATTACAAAAGGAATTACAAATTCTAAACAACCCTAAACATAAAAAGGAACCGCTCAGTGATCCGGGAGAATATAAAATATCTTGCTCTTGTGGCAAAGTCTATATTTGAGAAACCGGGAGCGCGGTAAGCCATCGTGTAAAGGAACAAGAGTGTAAAGTCAGGATAAAACATTGCACACAATCAACAGTAGCTGAGCATCATATCGAAACAGGACATAGCATTTTATTTGACAAAATGACCGTCATCCCAAAAACATACAATATTTTTCCAAGAAAACATAGAGAAGCAACCGAAATCTTAAAACACCCCAATAACATCGAGAGGGACAATGGATATAATACCAATCCGATTTGGCTTTTCGTCGTCCTGGGTTTAAAAAAAAAAGACTTGATTGGCCATTCAAGTTCGACCGGTCCCCGCGGTGGGGCTTTTGACCAATCACACGCAATGTTCACGAAACGTCGGCAAGATTCGTCGTTTTGCACACGATTGAAACCCGAAACACATAATTTTATTATAATGAATCATCGTGAAGGCATTAAATCTATTATATTGTAGCTATCTTATCACTTCTCCCCAAAATCCTAAAGACGTATTTTTTTCTTCTTTAGAAGTCATTAGTTTCGACGCTCTGAAGAATGCTTTTCGTGCGGCGTCGTGGCAGCGCAGATGAAAATCATTTTTTCAATTCAAAGTTTTGCAAATGACCAAGACTTTCAATTACTTCAGCCAAATAAAATTCACTTTGTAAAAGCAAACTTTTTCTCAGTGCATGAGTGTTGCATTTTCTATACTTTGTTAATCATTTTAAATGTTATTACAACGTATATTCGTTTGTTCTGCTTGCAAGTTCAACTAGTTGGTTGCTAATGACACTAATTGGTTAAAAATCACCTTTCTGTTTCAAATTCAAATATTTGATTGAAAAATTACCCTTTTGGGTTAAAAATTTACCTCTTCTGGTAGAAAATCTTTGTTGGTTGGAAATTAAACTTTTTTGTTGGCAATCCAACATGTTTTGACATGAAATCTCAAGAATTTAGAGCGTTTCATATTGAATTGCGTAAGGTATCAACGTTAGTGGCGTTTAATAGAATTTATTTCACTGCTATCCTCCTATTTTGGTGAAAAGTCACCACGTTCCCTCTCTTTTAAGGGCATTTTGGGCTCAAACGTGTGACATTTTATTATTTTTAATTATTCTTGATTCATTATTGTAATATAAAAACGAAAAAACGCAGAATGAACGTGAAATCCGCATATAGCCAATGGCCACGTTACTTTCAAAGGGGGAGTACAAATTGACATCGGGGCTGGTATCAGGTTCGCAACCCGACCTAAAAACAGGAGAGTCTAGTATTGGTTGAAAACTCCAACCAGCCCGAAAGTTTATCTTGTAAATTATAAAAATTTCTAGGTTATAAGGAAAATTACAAACAATTTTATCTTCTACCCATTATATACATAGTTAGTTGACAAAAACCAAACGTGTTTATACTGTGTCACTTGAAATCTATTCATTAACACTTTTAATATTTGTTAATTATATTCAGTGAATAGATTTTAAATAATCCTAAAAAGCTGTTTTATCTACGAAAATTTTTTTTTAAATACTTGGTACTGAGCTATTTTTCGATGAAAAAATTTAAAATTATGGGAATTGTAATAACATTCTAAAGATTTCTTTAGTTTAGTTTATGTATTTAGTTTATGTATGAAAATACTATTTCCATACAGATGAAAATTTAATCAGAAATTCAATCAGATTATTTAACCAGATAATTTTATCGAAAGTTGTCGTGTTGACTCAATTTTCACATAAAACCTTTTACCTTCCATTTAGGATGAGAATATCTTAATTAAAATGATCGTAATAAAAAATGTGAAATGATGTCATTATCTACGAAGGACAACCTTGACACTAATAAAGTCGTTATTTAACGTATGTCTGAGATAACAAATACTTATGTGTATATTTGCACTCTGATGATGCAATGGAATATTCCTTAGATACAGATGTTAACCAAATTATTCACTGAAGCATTAATCAGTTTTTTCTCTACTTTGCGAAAATGCGGATGGTCTTTACTTTTTTTTGTACTTTGGTGGTCATCGTTGATTCTATTGGTGAATATAATAATATAATATATCTGTAATTCTTATTATATTTCATATAATACATGTAATAGCCATTTGTATATTTACACTGTAAAATGTAGAGATTCCTTTTTTTACCGTATTACTTTTTTTCACGTCCTATTTTTTGGAAGGATAACTTCATACTGTTATTTTCAGTGTAAAAAGAAACGATTCTGGGTTCTCATCAGTGGTCTCATTTTAGGACCTTGGTCGGTTCCAGCGACTTGCACTGGAAAGATAAACTCATCAATAATGTCCCTCTTTTCCCCCTTGGTGCATAATATACTATTAATCTTACCACAAAGAAATTACTTTTTAGCATAGTAATGCATTTTCAAGCACATAGTAGAAACTAAACAAATTAATTTTGTAATTTGTCACCAAAAAGTTGGACTTATGAACAAAGAGTTAAATTCTCAATTCAGATGGCGGAATTTCCAACAAAATAGCTCATTTCTTCTTAAAATAGTTGAATTTTCAAGCAAAGAAGATGAAACTTCAAGAAAATAGTTTAATATAGAAGGGGATAATTGTATATCTATAATTATGTATTATTATATTATATATTATTATCTAATATATAAAATTAAGTGGCCTAAAACTTATGATGCTTATGCAAATCCATAGTTTTGTAACAATCGGCAACAATTTATGCACACATATTCTTTGGGCTCTCAGACAGGTCGTAAAGGTATTGGGGACGGGCAGCAAATGGGAAGAGGGCACAGCGGTTTATACGGTAGTCTCAGATGAGGTGGGGTGGGGGGGGGCAACAGAGTAATCAAATGCAAATGACCGCGAATAACAGCTAGTATATTGTATATTATATATCATTATTAATATTATATATGTATATCAATACATGCATTTTTAATATATTTATATATAGAAAATGAAAGTCAATAAAGAGACAAAACTAAAATCAAGTCTAAACGTTACTTGCAAATGAGATTTTGTTTTTAGATACAGTTCCTTGACCCAATGATTTTTACCCAAAATGTGACTAAAACTAATCAAAAGTGACGTAATTAAAGTAACGTATATTAATAATATGTCTAATGTTCTTTTCAATTTAAAAGAGTTCGATGAAGTTCATAAGAATTCCAGGAGAATTTTAAAGAATTCAGAATAAATCCCAAAAATAAAAAAATGAGTTAAGTTTAATTCAAATACAGTAAGCCTTAATCATTTTCAATTTGAAAGTTTTAAGAATCAACGCTTCCTTATGGAATTTTGAAATAATTGCAATTCAATTCTTTATTTGGCTTATTTAAAATGATTGTTTGTTAAGTGTTAATTGGCAGTAAAAGCTGAGTAAAAACATATTTGCCAAAGAATTGGATATATTAAAAACCGTTGCCTTTATGTAGGTATTTGTATAGCAGAAAATCATTTATTGTCATTAATGTAACTAAAGCATTAATGCAATCGTCTTCTACAAAAAATATATGTTTATTAATCAAGAAAAATGTACGATGGGGAGTTCTTATAATTAAAAATTATTTTTTACAATTTTTATTGAATCATGAAAAGGATGCTTTCTGCAAAGAAACGTTGATTTCAGCTAAAGATATTAGACATAAATGTGCTGAACAAAAAGAAAAAGAATCTCCTATTTCTTCTTGCAGAATGCACTTCAAAGACCGATGGGAATCCTAATAGCAAACTTGATACTGGTCTTTCTTTCTCTTCTTCTTCTGCTGCTGGACAACAACATTTGCCTGACCAGATTTCTCCAGAGGAGGCTCCTTTTCGTGGCAGATCCAGGTTTCCTGCTAGCAGGAATCCTAATAACGAACATAACTCTGGTTCTTCTTCTAAAAGACAACGTTCACCTGACCGGACATCTCCTCAAGAGCCTCCACTTCGTGCCACATCCATTTCTCCTCTGGGCAGGCTTCCTTCAGATCGAGTACTTGGATGTACAATAGAAGAACTTGGATATCTTCGGCTTATTCCCCAGAAAAATCGGAACCGTCAATTTGAATTTCGAAGATACGTTATTCCTGCCGGTATGCCAATTAAATTTCTATTAGAAACAAATAGGTATGTGCCCGTGCCAACCCGAGAATATATTGTATTATCAACATCCAATGATGACATTTTTGCAATATTGGATCATAGTGGGACTCTTCGTGGAATTTATAGGAAAGATAGAAATAGTTCGCGAATAAAAATAAATATGATAAGTGGCGCAGTTGATAATTTGACGCCGGATGAAAAAAAGGATTGTCCAGTAGGCAAAAGTCAAGCACTCTTCTCAAGAAGTTTTATCAAAGCTTCTGCAAATTACAATTCACTACAGTGTGAAGGGAATCCCAATGTCGAACGTGATCCTACTTCTTCTTCTTCTGAGAGGCAGTCTAGGTTTTCTCCGGGCAGGCGTTTTCCTCATGAAGTACATGGATATGCACTTGCAAAACTTGGATATATTCGGCTTATTCCCGAGAAAAATCCGAACCGGCAATTCGAATTTCGAAGATATGTTATTCCTGCCGGTTTACCAATTAAATTGCGATCAGAACATAATAGATATGTGCCCGTACCAAACCGAGAACATATTGTTTTATCAACATCCAGTGGTGACGTTTTCGCAATACTGGAGTATAGTGGGTTTCTTCTTGGAATATATAAGGCAGATAGAAATAGTTCGAGAATAAGAATAAACATGATAAGCCTTGCAGTTGACAATATGACCATAATTGAAATGACGGAATGTCCTGTAGGCAAACAGTACCCAATCTTTCCACGTTGGTTTAAAGAAGTTCATTCCAATGAAGATACTCTACAGTGTGTGTATCATTAATTCACTGTAAAAAAACACAAACTGTAATATAATATTCTTTGTAATCCGTAGTCGGATCAAAACTAAATGAAAATATTTAAATGCAAATGCATTATGGTTATCCAGGCTTCTTTTGTTTGATCTTTTTATAATCCCCACAAGGCCATTCAAATTTTTTTTCTGCGAATATTCATAATTCAGAGAGCTACATGATTTTAAGTTTTTCATCATTTTTTTAGCTACAGCGTATAATTTATAGGGATATTAATTTTTAGTGCAGTCGCCTAGCCTCATTATCCATGCCCAACGACAGACATAGTGGGGCGAAATCAAATAATATAGTTAACGATAACTTGTAGGAAGCAATTTTTAATTGATTTTAAATTCTATTTTAATCAAAATAAATTTCTGACAACGATGTTGAACTTTCCACCTAGCAGTTTAATTTCCAACTCACGAAAATTAATTTTCAAAAAAAAAAAAAAAAACAACGAATTTTCAACAAATTAGTCTAAACTTCTACCAAAAAAATTGAGTTTTAGAAAATTAGTGTCATTTTCAACCAATTAATTGAATTTTCAAACAAAAAAGATGAATTTTCAATTGAAAACTTAATAGTTGCATTTTCAACTAAAAAGATAAATTTACAATGAAATTTTTTCATCCCCTGGTAGTGTGATGTGGTGTTCAAACGTTTTCTGAGAAATTTTAACCAATTTTGTAGGGTTTCGATGATTACAGATGATTCATTATATAAAAAAAAATATAGCCTGACAGAAAAAGGATTCTTTTTAGAGACATGTATTTTAAATCTTATTACATCTTGAGAACCTCAAGTAATTTTCTTACTGAATGGTGAATAGATTCCAATTTCATATTTGTCAACAGCACACTTTTATTTATATAATTACACAAATGTTGTAAGCCACCTCAACAGTTTAATACTCAGATAATAATAATGTGAGTGAGGAACTAGTTAGCAAAACGAAAAATTTTTAGTCGCGGTTTCATTCAAAAAGTTGTATTGTTTTTCAAATGAGGCAAAACATTCGCACGATCAAATTTTCAGCCGGTGTACCATTAATTCAATTTAAAAATATCTAAACTAAAAATAATATTTTTGCTAATCCGAAGTCAGATAAAAATGTACGTACACGGAACTCTCAGTTTCAGTCCAGTTTCGGGCGTCGCCTGCAAATAGCCTTGGCCAGAGATCGGGGGGATCCAAATGTAAACAGTCAGGGTCGCGTAACCTCTCAATTGGAATGCAATGTTGCGCAATATACTGGACTGAGTACTCACGCAAAGCGGCCCTTCCGAAGCGAAAGTCGCGACCGTCTCTCACCCTGCCCCCTGAGAAACTGCATGGACTGGTAGTTACATTAAAAAGACAGTGTATTACGGTTCCTGAGGCTGCTTACTTTCTTCGTTTGGAAGAAATGGAAAAATGAATTAATTTTACAAACTGTTTGTAAATTCCCCCGCATTGTGACCGAAAAACGCCCCAAAAAATGAAAAGTAGCAAATCAAATTAACGAATGTTAAATGTAATATTTGTTGAGTGTCGTTTGAGCAGCCAAGCTGTAAGGACGTGTTTGCTGCTGCTCAGTCTTATGCCGAGAATTCAAAGTGTCTGACTTGCGCTTAAAATTTTTCCCAGTGCTGTGATGCCATGATGTTACTCTTATTTTTACTGTTGCGAGTCTAAACTTGGGACGGATATGTATATGGAACAGACATTATTCACATGCAAAGTGCTTCTAGGTTTGTTCTACTTTTGACGGCTGCTCTTATACTGAGGTAATAAATCTTACGCACCCGCATCTTAATATAGCGACCTACGAGCTGTGACAGGGTAAATTTTAACTTACCCGTCACTTAAATTTTGAATTTCCGCGCCAAGGGTTTCAAAATGGCTTTTATTCTCCCAATCCACCGACCAAGAGCGAAAGTCACCTCGGCCAAGAGCGTTCATCAAGAATT
>CAKNYM010031941.1:1202-11651 GCA_932195095.1 Andricus curvator
GGAATCTACGAAATTCATGGAATTCATGGAATTGACCGAATTCACGGAATTCATGGAATTTACGAAATTCATGGAATTTACGAAATTCATGGAATTTACGAAATTCATGGAATTTACGAAATTCATGGAATTTACAGAATTCATGGAATTTACGAAATTCATGGAATTTACGGAATTCATGGAATTCACGGAATTCAAGGAATCTACGAAATTCATGGAATTCATGGAATTCACGGAATTCATGGAATTTACGGAATTCATGGAATTAACGAAATTCATGGAATTTACGGAATTCATGGATATTACGAAATTCATGGAATTCACAGAATCCAAGGAATTCACGGAATTCACGTAATTCACGGAATTCGTGGAATTCACGGAATTCACGAAATTAATGGAATTCACGGAATCCACGAAATTCATGTAATTCACGGAATTCATGGAATTTACGGAATTCATGGAATTTACGAATTCATGGAATTTACGAAATTCATGGAATTTACGGATTTCATGAAATTTACGAAATTCATGGAATTCATGGAATTCATGGAATTTACGAAATTCATGGAATTTACGGAATTCATGGAATTTACGGAATTCATGTAATTTACGAAATTCATGGAATTCGCGGAAATCATGGAATTCATGGAATTCACGGAATTCACGGAATTCATGGAATTCACAAAAATCGTGGAATTCACGGAATTCACGAAATTAATGGAATTCATGGAATTCACGGAATTCACGAAATTAATTGAATTGATGGAATCTACGAAATTCATGGAATTCATGGAATTGACGGAATTCACGGAATTCATGGAATTCACAAAAATCGTGGAATTCACGGAATTCACGAAATTAATTGAATTGATGGAATCTACGAAATTCATGGAATTCATGGAATTGACGGAATTCACGGAATTCATGGAATTTACGAAATTCATGGAATTTTCGGATTTCATGGAATTTACGAAATTCATGGAATTTACGGAATTCATGGAATTTACGGAATTCATGGAATTTACGAAATTCAAGGAATTTACGGATTTCATGGAATTTACGAAATTCATACATATGGCCAACAGCCATACCACGCTGAAAAAAGCAGTTCTCGTCAGATCACTGAAGTTAAGCAGCGTTGGGCGCGGTTAGTGCTTGAATGGGTGACCATTCGAGAAAACTGAGTGCTGTTGGCACATCGTGGGTGTGGTGAGCCCACACTTGTAGTTATTTACTACAAGAAACTAACCTGGAAACACTACTCGAATCGGGTAGTGTCACGCCTACCCTGAAAGGGAAATGGCTTAATGGTATACATGGAATTTACGGAATTCACGAAATTAATGGAATTCATGGAATTTACGAAATTCATGGAATTCATGGAATTCACGGAATTCGTGAAATTTACGGAATTCATGGAATTTACGAATTTCATGGAATTTACGGAATTCATGGAATTCACGGAATTCACGAAATTAATGGAATTCATGGAACTCAAGGAATCTAAGAAATTCATGGAATTGACGAAATTAATGGAATTCATGGAATTCACGGAATTCACGGCATTCATGGAATTTACGGAATTCATGGAATTCACGGATTTCATGGAATTTACGAAATTCATGGAATTTACGAAATTCATGGAATTCATGGAATTCTCGGAATTCACGGAATTCATGGAATTAACGGAATTCACGGAATTCATGGAATTTACGGAATTCATGGAATTCATGAAATTTACGGAATTCATGGAATTTACGAAATTCATGGAATTTACGGAATTCGCGAAATTAATGGAATTCAAGGAATCTACGAAATTCATGGAATTCATGGAATCGACCGAATTCACGGAATTCATGGAATTTACGGAATTCATGGAATTTACGAAATTCATGGACTTTACGGATTTCATGGAATTTACGAAATTCATGGAATTCATGGAATTCACGGAATTCACGGAATTCATGAAATTTACGGAATTCATGAAATTTACGGAATTCATGGAATTTACGATATTCATGGAATTTACGGAATTCATGGAATTTACGAAATTCATGGATTTCATGGAATTTATGAAATTCATGGAATTCATGGAATTGACGGAATTCACGGAATTCATGAAATTTACGGAATTCATGAAATTTACGGAATTCATGGAATTATTGGAATTCACGGAATTCATGGAATTCACGGAATTCAAGAAATTCATGGAATTTAAGGATTTCATGGAATTCAAGGAATTCATGAAATTGAAGGAAATCACGGCATTCGGGGAATTCAAGGAATTCATGGAATTTGAGGATTTCGTAGAATTCAAGGAATTCATGGAATTTATGGATTTCCTAGAATTCAAGGAATTCATTGAATCACGGTATTCATGGAATTGAAGGAATTCACGGAATTCATGGAATTTAATGAATTTGCGGAATTCATGGAATTAACAGAAGTCACTGGAATTCCTTGCATTCCGTGAGTTCCTTCAATTCCATGACTTCCTTGAATTCCGCGAATTTCGTGATTTCCTTCAATTCCGCGAATCCCTTGAATTCCGTGGAATCCGTGATTTCCTAAATACCATAAACTCCGTGAATTCTTTGAGTTCCATGAATTCATTGAATTCCATGAATTCCTTGAATTCTATGAAATCATTAAATTCCATCAATTCCAAGAATTCCGAGAATTCAATAAATGCCATGAATTCCTTGAATTCCTTCAATTCCATAAATTCCTTGAATTCCATGAATTCCTTGAATTCCATGAATTCTTTGAATTCCATGAATTCCTTGAATTCCATGAAGTCTTTGAATTCCATGAATTCCTTGAATTCCGGGATTTCCTTCAATTCCGTGAATCCCTTGAAATCCGTGAATCCCTTGAATTCCGTGAATTCCTTGAACTCCATGAATTCGTTGCATTCCGTCAATTCCTTAAATTCCTTGCTTTCTGTGAATGCCGCGAATTCCGTGATTTCCTTTAATTCCGCAAAACCCTTGAATTCCACGAATTCCGTGAATTCCTTCAAATCCATGAATTCTTCGAATGCCATGAATTCCGTGAATTTCATGAATTCCATGAATTCCTTGAATTCCATGAATTGCTTGAATTCCATAAATTGCTTGAATTCCATGAATTCCTTGAATTTCATGAATTCCTTGAATTACATAAATTCATGTAATTCTATGAAATCCACAAATTCCATGAATTCCTTGAATTCCAGGAAATCCGTGATTTCCTCCAATTCCACGAATTCCATGAATTCCTTGAATTCCTTGAATTCCGGGATTTCCTTCAATTCCGTGAATCCCTTGAATTCCGTGAATCACTTGAATTCCGTGAATTCCTTGAACTCCATGAATTTCTTGCATTCCGTCAATTCCTTGAATTCCTTGCTTTCTATGAATGCCACGAATTCCGTGATTTCCTTTAATTTCGCGAAACCCTTGAATTCCACGAATTCCGTGAATTCCTTCAAATCCATGAATTCTTCGAATTCCATGAATTCCGTGAATTCCAAGAATTCAATGAATGCCATGAATTCCGTGAATTTCATGAATTCCGTGAATTCCTTGAATTCCATGAATTGCTTGAATTCCATGAATTGCTTGAATTCCATGAATTCCTTGAATTTGATGAATTCCTTGAATTACATAAATTCCTTGAATTACATAAATTCATTGAATTCTAAGAAATCCACAAATTCCATGAATTCCTTGAATTCCAGGAATTCCGTGATTTCCTCCAATTCCACGAATTCCATGAATTCCTTGAATTCTATGAAATCCTCAAATTCTATGAATTCCGCGAATTCCATTTATTCCGTGAATTCTATTTATTCCGTGAATTCCAATAATTCCTTGAATCGCATGATTCCGTGAATTGCATGAATTCCTTGAATTCTATGAAATCCTCAAATTCCATGAATACCTTGAACTCCATGAATTCCTTGAATTCCGTGATTTCCTTTAATTCCGTGAATTCCTTGAATTCCATGATTTCCGTGAATACCTTAAACTCCGTGCATTCTTTGAATTCCATGTATACCATTAAGCCATTTCCCTTTCGGGGTAGGCGTGACACTACCCGATTCGGGTAGTGTTTCTAGGTTGATAACTTGTAGTAAATAACTACAAGTGTGGGCTCACCACTCCCACGATGTGCCAACAGCACTCAGTTTTCTCGAATGGTCACCCATCCAAGTGCTAACCGCGCCCAACGCTGCTTAACTTCAGTGATCTGACGAGAACTTGTCTTTTCAGCGTGGTATGGCCATGAATTCCTTTAATTCCATGAATTCCATGAATTCCGTGACTGACATGAATTCCATGAATTCCGTGACTAACATAAATTCCATGAAACCCTTGAATGCCATGAATTCCATGATTTCCTTGAATTCCATGAATTCCATGAATTCCTTGAATTCCGTGATTTCCTTGAATTCCATGTATTTCTCAAATTCCATGAATTCCTTGAATTCCTTGAATGCCAAGAATTCCAAGAATTCCGTGATTACCTTCAATTCCATGGATTCCTTGAATTCCATGAATTCTTTGAATTCCATGAATTCCTTGAATTCCATGAATTCCTTGAATTCCGTGAATTCCATGAATTCCTTGCATTGCATGAATTCCTTGAATTGCATGAATTCCTTGAATTGCATGAATTCCCTGAATTGCATGAATTCCTTGAATTCCATGAATTCCTTGAAATACATGAATTCCTTGAAATACATGAATTCCTTGAATTCCATGAATTCCTTGAAATACATGAATTCCTTGAATTCCATGAATTCCGTGAATTGCTTGAATTCCATGATTTCCGTGAATACCATGAATTCCGTGAATTTCTTGAATTCCGGGATTTCCTTTAATTCCGTGAATCCCTTGAATTCCGTGAATTCGTTGAACTCCATGAATTCCTTGCATTCCGTGAATTCCTTGAATTTCGTTTATTCCTTGAATTTCGTGAATTCCTTGAATTTCGTGAATTCCTTGAATTTCGTGAATTCCTTGAATTCTATGTATACCATTAAACCATTTCCCTTTCAGGGTAGGCGTGACACTACCCGATTCGGGTAGTGTTTCTAGGTTTTTCTTGTAGTTATAAATAACTACAAGTGTGGGCTCACCACACCCACGATGTGCCAACAGCACTCATGTCAGTATTCTTGAATGGTCACCCATCCAAGTACTAACCGCGTCCAACGCTGCTTAACTTCAGTGATCTGACGAGAACTGGGTTTTTCCTTGAATTCCTTGAATTCCTTGCATTCCTTGAATTCCTTGAATTCCTTGAATTACTGGAATTCCATGAATTACATGAATTCCTTGAATTGCATGAATTCCGTGATTTCCTTTAATTCCATGAATTCCTTGAATTCCTTGAATTCTATGAATTCTAAGAATTTCTTAAAATCCGTGTATTCCTTGAATTCCATGAATTCCGTGAATTCCATGTATTCCGTGAATTCCATTAATTCCGTGAATTCCATGAATTCCTTGAATTCCATGAAATTCTTGTATTCCTTGAATTCCATGATTACCTTAAATTCCATGAATTCCATGAATTCCCTGAATTTCATGAATTCCTTAAATTCCATGAATTCCATGAATTCCTCGAATTCTGTGAAATCCTCAAATTCCATGAATTACGCGAATTCCGCGATTTCCTTTAATTTCGTGAAACCCTTGGATTCCATGAATTCCGCAATTTCCTTCAATTCCATGAATTCCGTCAATTCCGTGAATTCCATGAATTCTATGAATATCGTGCAATCCGTGCATTCCTTGAATTCCATGAATTCCGTGAATTCCACGAACTCCGTGAATTCCTGCAATTCTATGGAATCCTCAATTTCCATGAATTCCTTGAACTCCATGAACTCCTTGAATTCCATGAATTCCGTGAATTACTTTAATTCCATGAATTCCTTGAATTCTATGAATTCTAAGAATTTCGTAAAATCCGTGCATTCTTTGAATTCCATGAATTCATTGAATTCCATGAGTTCCGTCAATTCCATGTATTCCGTGAATTTCATGAATTCCATGAATTCCTTGAATTCCATGAAATTGTTGAATTCCTTGAATTAAGTGATTAACTTCAATTCCATGAATTCCTTGAATTCCATGAATTCCTTGATTTCCATGAACTCCTTGAATTCTATGAAATCCTCAAATTCCATGAATTCCTTGAATTCCGTAAATTCCACGAATTCCTTGTGTATGTATACCATTAAGCCATTTCCCTTTCAGGCTAGGCGTGACACTACCCAATTCGGGTAGTGTTTCTAGGTGGATAATTTTCTTGTATTTATAAATAACTACAAGTTTGGGCTCACCACACCCATAATATGCCAACAGCACACAGTATTCTCGAATGGTCACCCATCCAAGTGCTAACCGCGCCCAACGCTGCTTAACTTCAGTGACCTGACTAGAACTGTTTTTTTCAGCGTGGCATGGCCGTTGGCCATGAATTCTATGAAATCCTCAAATTATACGAATTCCTTGAATTGCGTGAATTCGATGAATTCCTTGTATTCCATGAATTCCGAGAATTCAATGAATGCCATGAATTCCGTGAATCTCATGGAATTCAGGGGTTTCACGGAAATAAAGGAAATCACGGAATTCACGGCATTCATAGAATTCAAGGAATTCATGGAATTCACGAAATTCAAGGAATTCACGAAATTCAAGGAATTCACGGAATTCAAGGGATTCACGGAATTAAAGGAAATCCCGGAATTCAAGGAATTCAAGAAATTCACGGAATTCATGGTATTCATGGAAATCATGGAATTCATGGAATTCAAGGAATTCATGGAATTCAAGGAATTTATGGAATTCATGTAATTCACGAATTTATGGAATTCAAGGAATTCATGGAATTCAGGGAATTCATGGAACTCAAGGAATTCCAGGAATTTAAGGAAATCATGGCATTCAAGGAATTGAAGGAATTCGAGGAATTCGTGTAATTTAATGAATTCATGGAATTGAAGGAAATCACATAATTCAAGGAATTGAAGAATTTCATGGGATTTCAAGGAATTCATGGAATTGAAGGAAATCACGGAATTAATTAAAAAAAAAGGAATTCATCGAGTTCAAGGAATTCATGGAGTTCAAGGAATTCATGGAATTTGAGGATTTCATAGAATTCAAGGAATTCACGGAGTTCATGAAATTCACGGAATTCACGGAATTCAAGGAATGCACGGATTGCAAGAAATTCATAGAATTCATAGAATTCATGGAATTCACCGAATTAATGGAATTCAAGGGATTCATGTAATTCAAGGAATTCATGGAATTCATGGAATTCAAGGAATTCAAGGAATTGAAGGAAATCGCGGAATTCATGGAATGCAAGGGTTTCACGAAATTAAAGGAAATCGCGGTATTCGCGGAATTCATGGGATTTGAGGATTTCATAGAATTCGAGGAATTTATGGAATTCAAGGAATTCACGGAATTAATTAAATTTGAGAATTTCATAGAATTAAAGGAATTCATGAAATTCACGGAATTCGAGAAATTCATGTAATTTGAGGATTTCGTAGAGTTCAAGGAATTCATGGAATTCGAGGAATTCATGGAATTTATGGATTTCATAGAATTCAAGGAATTCATTGAATCACGGAATTCACGGAATTGAAGGAATTCACGGAATTCATGGAATTAAAGTAAATCACGGAATTCATGGAGTTCACGGAATTCGTCGAATTCGAGGAATTCAAAGAATTCATGTAATTCAAGGAATTCATGAAATTTGAGCATTTCATAGAATTAAAGGAATTCATGGAATTCACGAAATTCAAGAAATTCGTGGAATTTGCGGATTTCATAGAATTCAAGGAATTCATGAAATTGAAGGAAATCACGGAATTCGTGGAATTCAAGGAATTCATGGCATTTGGGGATTTCGTAGAATTCAAGGAATTCATGGAAATAAAGGAAATCACGGTTTTGAGGATTTCATAGAATTCAAGGAATTAATGGAATTCACGGAGTTAATGGAGTTCACGGAATTCATGGAATTCAAGGAATTATTGGAATTCACGGAATAAATAGAATTCAAGGAATAAATGGAATTCACGTAATTCAAGGAATGCATAGAATTTGAGGATTTCATAGAATTCAAGGAATTCATGGAATTCATTTAATTCAAGGAATTCATGGAGTTCAAGGAATTCATGGAATTTGAGGATTTCATAGAATTCAAGGAATTCACGGAGTTCATGGAACTCACGGAATTCATGGAATTCAAGGCATGCACGGATTTCACGAAATTCATAGAATACATGGAATTCACGGAATTAATGGAATTCACGGAATTAATGGAATTGACGGAATTAATGGAATTCACGGAATAAATCGAATTCACGGAATTCATGGAATTAAAGGAAATCACGGATTTGAGGATTTCATAGAATTCAAGGAATTAATGGAATTCACGGAATTCATGGAGTTCAAGGGATTATTGGAATTCACGGAATAAATAGAATTCACGGAATAAATGGAATTCACGTAATTCAAGGAATTCATATAATTTGAGGATTTCATAGAATTCAAGGAATTCATGGAATTCATGGAATTCAAGGAATTCATGGAGTACAAGGAATTCATGGAATTTGAGAATTTCATAGAATTCAAGGAATTCACGGAGTTCATGGAATTCAAGGAATGCACGGATTTCACGAAATTTATAGAATTCATAGTAGTAGTAGTATACCATTAAGCCATTTCCCTTTCAGGGTAGGCGTGACACTACCCGATTCGGGTAGTGTTTCTAGGTGGATAGTTTCTTGTAGTAAATAACTACTACAAGTGTGGGCTCACCACACCCACGGTGGGCCAACGGCACGCAGTATTTTCGAATGGTCACCCATCCAAGTACTAAATGCGCCCAACGCTGCTTAACTTCAGTGATCTGACGAGAACTGGGTTTTTCGGCGTGGTATCGCCGTTGGTGATGTTATATATATTATATAATATATATATATATATATATATATATATATATATATATATTTAAGGAATTGATGAAATTCACGGAATTAATGGAATTCGTGGAATTCAAGGAATTCGAGGATTTCACGGAATTCAAAGAATTAACGGAATGCCTTTAATTCACGGAATTCAAGGAATTGACGGAATTAAAGGATTTCACTAAATTCATGAGATTCACGGAATTCATGGCATTCATTGAATTCTCGGAATTCATGGAATTCATGGAATACAAGGAATTCACGGAATTCATGGAATACAAGGAATTCACGGAATTCAAGGAATTCATGGAATTCAAGGGTTTCATGGATTTCATGTTAGACACATAATTCATGGAATTCAAGGAATTCAAAGAATTCACGGAGTTTATGGTATTCACGGAAATCATGGAATTCACGGAATTCATGGAATTCTTGGAATTCGTGGAATTCTTGGAATTCGTGGAATTCAAGGGATTCACGGGATTAAAGTAAATCCCGGAATTCAAGGAATTCATGGCCAACGGCCATACCACGCTGAAAAACCCAGTTGTCGTCAGATCACTGAAGTTAAGCAGCGTTGGACGCGGTAAGTACTTGGATGGGTGACCATTCAAGAAAACTGAGTGCTGTTGGCACATCCTTGGTGTGGTCAGCCCACACTCGTAGTTATATATAACTACAAGAAACCTATCCACCAAGAAACACTACCCGAATCGGGTAGTGTCACGCCTACCCTGAAAGGGAAATGGCTTAATAGTATAAATACATACATGGAATTGAGGGAAATCGCGGAATTCATGGAATACAAGGGTTTCACGAAATTAAAGGAAATCGCGGAATTCACGGAATTCGTGGAATTCATGGAATTTGAGGATTTCGTAGAATTCGAGGAATTCATGGTATTCGAGGAATTCATGGAATTCATGGAGTTCGCGGAATTCACGGAATTCATGGAGTTCACGCTATTTACGGATTTCAAGGAATTCATGGAATTGAAGGAAATCACATAATTCAAGGAATTCAAGAATTTCATGGAATTCAAGGAATTCATAGAAATCACGAAATTCACGGAATTCAAGGAATTCATGGAATTCAAGGAATTCACGGAATTCGCGGAAATCATGGAATTCATGGAATTCACTTAATTCACGGAATTCATGGAATTTACGGAATTCATGGAATTTACGGAATTCATGGAATTTACGAAATTCATGGAATTTACGGATTTCACGGAATTAATGGAATTCATGGAATTCACAGAATTCATGGAATTCATGGTATTCACGGAATTGATGAAATTAATGGAATTCATGGAATCTACGAAATTCATGGAATTGACGGAATTCATGAAATTTACGGAATTCATGGAATTTACGAAATTCATGGAATTTACGGAATTCATGGAATTTACGGAATTCATGGCATTCACGGATTTCATGGAATTTACGAAATTCATG
>CAKNYM010032037.1:0-12937 GCA_932195095.1 Andricus curvator
ATCAATCACAAACAACGCCAAGTTATACGAAATCGTATGAATAACGCATAAAATTGAGAAATCTAATGAAATCATTAGGAATCTTTGTATTGCGTTGAAATCACTAAGCGCAATAAACGAGTCAGTAGGAATCAAGCGAGTTAACGGCGAAGTCAGTAGTTTAAGAACCAGATTAGTGCGTTTAAGAAGTGAGTCAGTTCGATTAAGAAGCGAATCTAAGAGAATAAGGGAGAATCAAGGCGAGCTTAATGAAAATAACGTCAGATAGCGCCGGGTGTTATATTTGCGTTTTTCCTGCATTCTTATTTCTTTATATATTATAAATCATTCTATGGATATGTTACAAGTTTAAAGCTTACAATTCCGGTGCGAACGAGAAATAAATAAATATCTTTTTTACTAAAATGACTCAATACTTCTTCAACTGCAATTCTGCATCCCATTCGAGAAGTTCGTTTTTAGTGTTTACATTTTAGACAGTGTGTCTACCCTGCCTGGAAAACCTGGAATTGTCAGGGAATTTTGATATACTCGGAAAAACCTGGAAATCTCAGGGATTTTTTTTTTAAGTCAGAGAATTTTTTCGAGAGCGTGCTTATTTTTTTTAAATTTCAATATAAAATTGAATAACAATAATTCTTAATTGGTAAACGTAGCTTTATATTACTGTATTGAACTATTTTGTTGAAACGTCGTTTTTTCTTTGTTTGAAATTAATTTTCTTTGCTATAAGTTTCTCTTTTCTATTTTTGGTTGAAAATTTATCTTTTACCTTAAAAATTCAACAGTTTTTTTTGCAATTCTTTCTCTCTCCTAACTGAAAATTTTTTCTTAGTTGAAAATTAAACTTATGTTGAGAAGTCGTCTTTTTTGGTTGAATTCAACTGTTTTTGATTAAAAATAAAAATCTTTCTTGGTTGAAATATCAACTTCTAGATTTTTCGTTCGAATTCATATTTTTTGGAATGCAAAATTAATTACTTGATTGAAAGTTAAACTCTTTTGTTAAAAATTAACTTTTTGGTTAAAGATTCATCATTTGGTTGAAAAATTATTTTTTTGGTTTAAAATTCAAATACTCCAGTTGAAGATTGATTATTTTAGTTGAAAATTAATCAGTTTGTTTGAAAATGTAAATAGTTTTTCGGAAAATTCGTCTTTTTTGGTTGGAAATTTGTTCGTTTTATTGGAGGAAAATTAATTTTTTCAACTGAAAATTAATTTTTTTAACTGAAAATTTAACTATTCCATTTTTGGTTGAAAACTGATCTTTTTTTAGTTGAAAATTCAACTATTAAGATGAAAATTAATAATTTTTAGTTAAAAATTCAACTATTTTATTGATAATTCATTATTTTCTTGAAAAATAGTATTTTTTGGTAGACAATTAATGTTTGGTAGAAAATTAATATATGTTTGGTTGAAAATTTAAGTATTTAGTTAAAAAATCATCTATCTTGTTGAAAATGCAATATTTTTACTTGAAAAGTTGAGAATTTTAAGCGGTTCAAATTGAATTTAATATAGTACCCATATTAATTTTACCTAAATATGCACTGAATTTAAAGTATTAAAAGATAAAATAAAAATTTGTTTGAATTATTATCAAATTCATGGACTTTAGGGACAAATTCAAGAAATTATTAATTATTAGAAATCCAAAATCACCTATGTATGCTCAATAGCCAATTTGTTAGAAAACAAACTCCTTTCTCTTTTTTCAGAATTAGTGATCATTAAAAAACTCTCAAGAGGCTTTTCATTCTGGAAATTATAATAATAAAATACTTGGAACTTACTCTCACTACTTATTTATTTATTTTCATTAATTAAATCTTACTAAAAATAGTAACAAATTTAATTCACCTTCTCATCGAGAAAGATGTCTGAGATCGAAAGTTAGAGCAACTAACGCTCTGAATAAGGGAAATAACGTAAGTTAGTGCACGGAATCAGTGGAGTCAGTGAAAATAAGGAGTGAGTCGGAGCGAATCAATGCGAGTCAACAGCAATCGTTAGATATACCGTCTTCGTTCCTCGGCATCGTTCGCGGCAGTGCGTACTCTGAATAAATCATAGTGTTAACGTTAAGGTTAAAGTAACTATGCGGAGAGTTTGGTATTGACACTATTTACAGTATTACACAAACTGAAATCATATGAAATCTTATGAATCGCGTGAAATCGTTTGGTTAAGGTTTGTCTGATTCGAGAGTGAATAGGCCTTGGTATATAGGTATAAGGTAGATAGGTATATAGGTGTTAGGTATAGATATTTTAGATTGATCTGGAATTCTCGTGTTATTTATTCAAATGACACGTTCATTCCGCAACACTGCTCCGACCCAGGTTGCTGATCAATCTCTCTAGCGATAACCCCAGGTGAAGAGCCTCACAAAATTGTTATGTGTGGTTCCCCACTTGGGCCCATTCAGTAGCCAAGGTCTTTGTTTCAGGCTTCATTCACTCTATTGTCACTCTGTTTACAAACTATTTGTCGCCACACTTTTCTGTCCTGGCATACTACTTTAGCTTCCTTCACGTCCATGCATTTTTTTATGCAAGCTCTCGTGTTTCTATGGCTTCTTATGTCTCTTCGGATTAGTGTCTCATTCACAGATTCTAACCATTCTTTTGGCGGTCTACCTCTGGGTTTCATGCCGATCGCGTTAATTTTACTCCAGTTCTTCTCTTGACAGGTCCATGTCTCGCTACCGTATAGTACAGTCGGTACGAATATAGAATTATGTATGGCCATTTTAGCTTTTTTTGATATGTTTTTATTTCTGAGAATGGACCCTGCTCTATCGATAACCTGCTTACCCTTATTTATGCGCCTATCTAACTCCCCATCTATTTTTCCGTCGCTAGTGAATAGGCTACCCAGATATACGTACTTGTCAACTTGTTCTAACCTCTCATCATTTAGGACAATGTTGCACATTGTTTTCTCAGTTTTTTCCTCAAACACCATGATTTTTGTTTTATTTACGTTAATTTGAAGGCACATGTTCTTCATGCTTGTATTAAGTTTATTCAACATTCTTTGCAAGTCCTCGATTGATTCTGCCATAATAATGTTGTCATCTGCGAAAGCTAACCCACGTACCTTCACTGTTTCGAGATCTACACCTTCTTCGTGGAAGAGGGCCATTCTTAGACACTTATCCATAAATATGATAAATAGCCATGAGGACATAACGCATCCTTGTTTTACGCCTTGCATAATATCGAACCAGTCACTCAGTTTCCCATTTACTCTTACACTCGCTTTACTACCTGTATATATTGATTTTATTGCTTGAAGGAGCCATCCATTGACTCCGTACTCTTTAAGGACTTCCCAAAGTTTACTTCTATTTACCTTATAAAATGCTTTTTCTAGGTCAACAAATGCACAGAAAACTTGCTTCCCTACTCTTAAGCTTTTTTCTGTGATCTGTCTTAAACTAAATATCTGATCTGTACATGATCTTCCTGGCATAAATCCACTTTGGACTTCCCATATCTTTTCTTCTGTAATTTTCATTGCCCTACGAATGAGTATTTTTGAGTATATTTTACTTACGGTACTTAGTAAGCTGATACCTCTGTAATTACTGCAATTGCTTTTATCTCCCTTTCTTTTGTATATTGGTACGATAATCGCTTTTCTCCGATCGTCTGGGACTTCTCCCATCTCGATACATAAATTTATCAATTCGCATAACCTGTGAGGTATGTATTCGCCACCGTATTTAAGCATTTCAGCGCTAATACTGTCTACGCCAGCAGCCTTACCGTTTTTTAAGTTCTTAATTATATCTCTAACCTCAGTGACACAGACTTTTTCAATTGGGTTTTCTAATGCATCATGTTCTATGTCGCAGTTCTGTTGCCCTATATCTTCACCTCCTAATAATTCTTTAAAAGATTCTTTTAAAGCGTCTACTATCCCGTCTATATCATATAGCATTTCACCTTTTCTGTTTCTCATGCTGCTAAACTCTGTACTTTTACTTTCCTTCAATTGTTTATATAATAGTTTCATAATTCCTTCAAAGCAGTTTTGTATTTTGTTCTCTTCTTCTGCTCTGATTTTTTCTTTACTCTCTTTGACTATTCGTTTAACTTTCCTATTTTTGTGTCTGTAATCATTTTTGAGCCTATTCCTCTCCTTATCGCTAAGACCTGTCATGTTTAGCGTTTTGTTGTGCGCTTTCTTTCTTTTCTTTTTGGGCTGCCTCAATTTCATCATTCTACCATGCATCACCAGATTTTCTTCCTACAACCGCTGTACCACACACTTCAATTGCAGTTTTAACAATGATATCCCGTAACAAAGTCCACGCGCCCTCTATATCTTTATTGCTTATGAGCGCTTCCCAAGTTGCCCTATCTATGCGTTCGCTTAACTTATTTTGAAACTCTATTCGCACTTCCGGTTTCTGTAAATTTTCAATCTTTATTCGCGTTTGTTTCGTTTTTTTTTGTTCTCTTTCTTCTCCATCCCCGCCCTAAGTTTATTTTAGAGACTACAAGTTAATGATCAGTATTGCATTCGGAACACCTCATGACTCTTGTATCTTTGACCAGTTCTCTTAGTCTTTCATCCGCAATAACGAAGTCAATTACACTGCGGTTGTTTCCTTTACACCATGTGTACGTGTGGATCATTTTATGTCGAAACCAAGTATTGGTAATAAATAGGCCCTTTTCTAAGCATAAGCTAACTAATTTTTCCCCGTTATAATTTTTTCTTGTTGGATCCCCAAAATTACCTAGCACCCTTTCTGTATCTGTATCCTGACGTTGGACTCCGACCCATCCGTTCATATCTCCTAGCAGAATTATTCTTTCACCTTGATCGCAAGTACTTATTGTATCATTTAAAGTGTCCCAGAAGGCGTCTTTGACTTCTCACGGGTTACTATCAACTGCACTCTAAGAAAAAGTCTATTAACAGTAAAATTACGATCCTTTCAGAATGCGTCCTTTCAAATTAAGCAGATTTCTTTTGTCCATCAATAGAATCGTTTCACTGTTCAAAGACTGATCCGTTAAATGCAAAACGGAACTAGTTTTACTGATAAACTATTTCTTTTGACTTTGAAAAGAATTCCTTTAACTATTAAAGGATTTCATTTGTTGGCTAGCGGAGGAAGTGCGCCTCGCCTGCCCATGAGTGAATATCGCTTAGCACCCAATGTGCACAAGTAAATTTTTTCAGTGCAAAAAAACGTGCGATCTGATATAGAAAATGGATTTCTTCAAAAAAATAGGAATCCCAGATTGCGACGCGAGAAGTTTGGAAGGTACGTGTACTGAAAGAACAATTTTTGCTCCACAAAACCTCACTTTTCATTGTTATAGAATTGATAATTATCGACTTTATATTTACATTCACCAAAGTTCGGCTTTTGTACATTTCTTGCACGTAATATCATGCAATAAGTTTCCTTTTAACGTTCAAATTATTCTTACTTTTGTCCGACAATAGATTTCACGTCAAGATCAAAGTTAAAGGAAAACCTTTCACAGTTAAAGGATAGCATTTGAAACGACAATCCTTTAACTATGAGAGGATTTCCTCTCATGCCAATTTTGAATGGAAAATCCTTTAATAGTGAAAGGAATCGTTTGACAGTCAATAGTCTGTTTTTAGAGTGTGGGGCGTAGCACGCTATGATAAATAATCTTCTGATTCCTACCTTCATTCTAACCCACAGAAATCTGGGCGATACATGTCCTTGATCTTTGAGATGCTGTCTTGCTTTTTCATTTATAATTAAACCGACCCCTTGACTACTATTTGATTCACTACCTACTCCTGACCATATTTCAAAGCCGCCTCTCAACACCCCATTTTCTATGTTTCTACTTTCGCAACCCTTTTTCTTCGTCTCAGGTACACATCAAATATCTAGTTTCCTTGCATGCATAGTTTCTCGTAGTTCTCTTACTTTAAGATCATTCACTCCTCTAGCATTCTAAACACCCAGTCTCCATTTATCGCCTGAAACTCGAACTTTGCGCTTACCGTGTGTATGCATTTCGTCAATCAAAGTTTCAGTCCATTCCGAGGCTACTTTATTGTTTGTATTATTCATGTTTAGATTGTACACCCAACTATCATCTTTATGCGAGAGATTTGTTTTGCGAGCAGAAATCATGTCCAAGTTAATTGATTATTCGTCGTACGGTGGAAAGTCTAGTCGTAACGTCAGTCCCACTAAAACTTCTGTTACTGGGGCGGGGGGGGGGGCGGCAGAGAAAGGAAACCGAGTCTCAATTGGTTGGTGATTTATGCTGAGAAGGTTACCAGCCTTCAGCAGCGTTGTATTAGATAGGAGTTAATATGTGCTCATCTGCCGAATACTGGCCTACCTCTAAACGAGGAAAAAGTTGTATATAGATATATAATAAATTTTTTCGATGGACAAAATATGAAATTTCAGTGAGTTGTATACTTGTGTAGGGTGAATGGAGTTTCGTAGACTGTATGGCGCCATATTTAAAGCTGTACTTACGGCTTCTTAGATTCTAGACTACTGCTGAAAGAATAATTAACTTCTATGATTCTACTTTAATGACTTTTAATTAAAAATAAATTGCAGAGTTAAATAATAAAACTTGTTTTCTAAAAGAATGGGAAGATAAATAAATAGATTAGAGTTATGCTTAAACCTATCAAAATAGATTTATTTACCAAATTAAAAAAGAAAATTATATTTAATTACAACTAGTAAAACCGGTTTATAAGTCAAAAGTTAAAAATAGTTTGCATCTAAAAGATGAATATACTTAAAATTATCGATTATTATGACGAGTATGATTATTGTTATTACTCATTACACAGCGTAGACAGGGATATCGTTTTATTTCATTGAATAAAATCACACACACAAACACACACAAAGACGCTTTCCTTTTCTTCCAAACAAGAATTTCCAATAAATTTTAAAAGTAGAGACATACAAGTGACGTAGCATGAAAAAAAGTGAGAGAGATACTTGAAGACTTACAGATAATAATAAACACATATCGCAAAAATATATTTGATAAACTCTTAAAGTAACACGTACTGCGCTATATTAAATGTAAGTATACTATGTGAGATATAAAGTAGCAAGTTGTGAAGAGCAAGATTGAACACAGGATTCAAGATGTGTATTAACAGCCCCGTTGTTATAATCTCCACCTTGAAACCTGTCTTCACATTTGTGCAAAACGCTCGGCTTAATTTTATATTTTTTTAAAATGATTTTATAAAAATTCGTAGCAATGCGATCATTTTCTACCAGATTTTTTCTAAAAAGCCTGGTAAATTTACGTAAAGAAAAACCACTGCACATATGATACAAGAACATAATACAAAACTGATCACACACGTCCGAAGAGGAACTTTGTAACTCTGCTGTGTTCCATCGGAATAGGGTACAGTTTCCTCGCAGACGATAAAGATGTTGAGGAATAAGAGGCGGTGGGTCGTAGCTTTAAAATTACGTTCCGTGGCCATTTCGGTCAATATAAACCGCAACCCAATGTGATCCGTTTTTATTGTGTGGATCCGTGTTGAAAATTAAAGCAGCTCTCGAAGTATCTGAAGGCTGTCCATCTCTATTTCCAGGATTGCCAAGTCGAGGCAAATCTGCTAAAGGGTTATTTACCTCACTCGCAGTCTGATTGATTTTTTTAACAGAAATTTGTATGTTGTCAACGACCGTCCTCGATGTCACCGACGTCTCATGATTTTCAGTTTTAAAACAGACATTTTTTTTCAGTGTACTCTAACGTGTGATACCTCGGAGTGATATTTCTTCTCGTCTTTGACTTTTAAGCCAGATTTTCAGTTTAGTTGAGTTATTGGGCGCGGTTAGTACTTGGATGGGTGACCATTCGAGAATACTGCGTGCTGTTGGCACATCGTGGGTGTGGTGAGCCCACACTTGTAGTTATTTATAACTACAAGAAAACTATCCACCTAGAAACACTACCCGAATCGGGTAGTGTCACGCCTACCCTGAAAGGGAAATGGTTTAATGGTGTACATACATACATACATTGACAGCACATGTAAAAAATGTTCCTTTTTTCACACCGTGATGAAAACAGTAATCTTTACTGATTTCCAGTTTTTTAAAAGTTGGACAGGTTAATTCTTCCAGATTAATAATCTGTCTACTCATGATATTTTGCAAAAGTGCAGCTTTCTCCCGGCCACGGGTATAGATTTGACCAGCTGAGTTTGCGACATCACGAAGATTCGAATGTAGAAAATTCGTAGGAGTATCTCCTTCAAACCATTCGATTCCATGAAAATAAGACGTGAGCCAGTTATTTTGCTGTTTCGCATCGCTACAGAGATCCGAGAAGGGGTAAGGTGGTGCAGCTATCCAATGAAAGATGGTCCCTGTCTTCCAAAAAAGACGCATATATGATAACGTATAGTGATAATTTTTTCACACCATTTTACAATGTTTACACAGCTGCATTTTTAGAGATAACGCCATAAGTGTAAACAGGTACTCATTTCCTGTCCAAACCTGTCCTAAGTAAACACAAGTGTAAATTAGAACATCAGATATGTAAAATTCCGAGAAATGAAGGCGGCGGCGGCGAAAATGATTTATTATCCTCCAAAATCAACAATAACTTGTCTAGAGGCGTCGATTTCCAAAACGTTATCATATTCTGCGTATACGATACAATTTACTGTGTTGGCAAGTGGTTCTTCAAAACGCATCTCTATTCGTAGACTTCCATGTTTTACGAGATTCCAGTGAGAATAACAATTTGCAGAAAGATCAGGAGTACCATCAAAAGCAAACAGACAGAATCCTTCGGGGTAATCGTTTCTATCAATAGCATTACCCTCATTAAGGAAGTGAATACCAGTGCCAGAGAAAAGAGTCTGATAAGCATCAACGTAAAGTTTATTTTTGGAAAAATCTGGCTGCAGAGTTTTTGAAGTTATTTGTGTACCATCGACGTAAAGACATAAGAAATTAATCTTGTAATTTTGAAAGTTAAATGGATTAAGTGCTCTATTGCCGTTGAAAGCTCTGTTCTCTACGAAACCGATAATTATTCTCTTAGGCAACTCTCCGAGAATAACATTATCAAGAGTTTCACCGTGAGTACCGCCGTGTAAAGTGAGCGCTTTTACCTCCACTCTTGTTATCGGGTATTTTGCTGTTCATTGTGCTAGAGCTTTTGCGTGAGCTAGTAAAATTCCGGGAATTATTTTTGAATGACGAACAAGGAGGGACGCTTCCAAAATGTGTAAACTGCATGTCTTGACGGGATCCATTAGACAAAAAGCATCTTTTGTACGTACGATTCGAAGACGCATCTCGACTCCGTTGAGAAGAAATTTGTTTTGATTGAAAATGTCGCAATGCAGGTGACCGATTAGATCTATTGTTTTGCCTGAACCAAAATAATCTCGACGGGTATTGAAGCCTCTATCTTCGCTGGACAAATCTTCCATTTTTCCTGCAGTATCTACACGCCAGAGAGCGGAAGTCAGATGGCTCTTTTTTGCAGCTGGTCCATAATTGAGCAATGTTTCCAGGTAGGCTCTGTACGCATATGCGTTGTTTGGAGGAGAAACGAGTTTTTCATTGAAATATACGTCCACCTGATTGAACATCGAATGAAGTAAGTTGTTTATCACGGTTACAGTTTTCAGATCGGCTGCATTTGCAGAAGTTTCTGTCGGTGCTTTCAGCTTGACGCGTATACTGAGCATTGTATGAGCGAGATCTATGTATTCTTCGCCGTGGCCTGGAATGACGAACTCTATCGGTGAATCGTCGGTCAGCGATGAAACGGGCTTGTAATGGACCCATTGCGAGCTCTCAATAGATGTTTGAGTAGGTGGAAGAGAAAAAAGGTCTAATGCAGTTTTCAAACTCTCGATAAAATGTGAGTGTAAAAAGGATATCATATTATAATCTACTTATGAACCGCCAAAAATGTCCGAAATTGAACGATTTTTTCCTGCGTTAGATTTACGCTTTTGTTTCTCCTGTGTTTTATTATTTTTCTTTTTATTACTACTATTGATTCTCTTTTTAGATTTCGTATTTTTCACCCCTTTCTTCTTCTTCTTCTTCTTTGATTTACGTGTTGTACTAACTCTCTTAACTTTTTTTCAGTTTAGTCCTTTTTCTAACCTGTATGGCAATCTCAAGACCACGAACTCCGGACAACTGAGGTCCGAAATTTTTTACACCAAATTTATAACCTGATCCATTCATAAGATTATCAATTTTATCCAAAGCTTTTCTTTTCAATTTTCGACCAGATTCATTAATACGAGAGTTGAATGCCTGCTTGAGTGGTACTTTCCTATCGACATAATTTAAAACGTTAACACCTGTTCGAAGTGCCTCCTTTCCAACTGTACGTGCACCTCGCGCTAATATCGGCAATACACGTCGAAAAAGCCCACCTAGAAAGCTTCCGATTCCATGACCTCTCTGATAGGACGATCCGACATAAACTTTTGATATTCCCCCTCCACCGACTTGTGTTGTGTAGTAATATACGTAATAACTCATTGTTACTAGATTATATAATTTTTCATCAATCAATTTTTTAAATAGAAGTGTCACTGTCAGAGTGCGTGGATGCAAAAATGTAGTTTCGGGTGTCGACAGAAATAATGCGTAAAAGCGGTGTTTGTACGTCGCCTATAATATGAGGTTCGCAAATATCACAATAAACAAACATTTTCTCAGGTAAACCACGAGCCAGACTTGGAGGGTGATTAGCATAATGAGAATTATCTGATATTAATTGTTGTGGTGCAAAACCAAGTATTCAAGATACTTTTTCACTTATTGCAAGAAAATGAAGACCTTTCATATCACAATCCTCTTGACAAATTTTTTCAACTCTGACATAGCAATCTTTGTCTTTTTGGAAAACTAAGCCTACGTGTTCTCGAGCAATCGGGGTATGGTTTATCGTTCGGACGAGATCGTTTACCTGTGGGTACACACCAGGTCGAAACTCGGAGACAATAGGACTTAACCATTTACCAGTCAACATACCTGCTGTATATTTATCTCTAATAGCTCGGCGTCCCCTTTAAGAACGTAAGGAAGCGAGTATTTGACAAGTAAATCTTCACCGTCAATTTTCGCTTCTTTCATTTTTCTCTCATAATTTTCTTAATTTTTCTCTTCAACGTTACTACTACTACTTGACACAGCCGTCATTAGAGCTATGCGATTTTCCATTCGATCAGGCAAATTGTGTCTTACATGAAGAAATGTTCTTGGAAATTGAATTTCTGTAAGAGCAACAACCCAACTACCCTGTAAGCGAATTTCGTGCGGTAGTTGTGTGGTAAAGCCAGTCGTAGTATTATGCGGAAAATACTTCATAGTGCTATTACTCGGTAAAATAAGGTGAAATCGATCGTTATTCATTGTAATTTTTTTAAATCACTGGCATGTATCCAAGAATTGAATTTATCAGAATATCACATCCACTTGACAAGTAACTGTTTTTTGGAACCTTTCCCCTTACTACGTATCACTCGTTCAATTATAAATTCTGTCTCATTAATATCAGTATCTTTCTTCACACCCGACAGTTCTTTCTCGTAAAAAACTCCGTCTATATTCTCACCAGCCAGATCTTGTAACTCGTAAACATATGGAATTTGTATACGACTCGTTATTACTCGTTTTATCATAAAAATCTCTTCTGTCCATCCAGCTTCGTAACCTTTCGTGAAGACGCCCTTCTCTCTACTGATACGTACGTAATCAGAGACCTTATATTTAGGCTTTTTAACACGCAAGGCTTTTCTACCGTACTTTCTTTGAATATTTAATCGGGCGTGTGCTGCATTTTCAAAAGTCACCTCTGATGGCCGCATTCCTATACTGGAATGTCGCGCAGTATTATAGACCTGTACAAGTTGTTGTAAAACATCAATGTAACGATGAGTATTATTATGAGTGAAATACCGCCACATACGTTCTTTCAGTGTGCGATTAAATCGTTCGACTACAGCAGCCTTAACATTTAGATCAGGTACAGCACGAAATCTTATACCCATTTTTGATACAAAATTTTGAAAACCTACACCGAGAAATTCTTTTCCTCGATCGCTCTGAAGGCAGACGGGAGATCGCTTTCCACTTTTCTCGAGAATACACTCAAAAGCTCTTCTCATCTCATTCATAGATTTATCTTTAAGAGGCTCAATCCAAACGTATTTACTCAACATGTCAATGACCACAAGTAGATACAGGTATCCATCGTTGGAATCTTTTAAATGTTTTAAATCGACTAAATCTGCTTCCCATAAATCATCTATATTTGATATATCGTAATTTATTCTTTTAAAACGACACTGAATAGGTACATGTAGATTATATGAATCTTGAAATTTTAACCACTTGACCACATTTGCACGTGAGACTCTTCCACGCACAGCGTTTGCGAGTTTTTCAATACCAGCGTAAGAGGCTTCATGGGATGGGTCGAAATAAATTTCTTCCAACAATTTCATGGTTTTAGAAACAAAATTTTCCAGTGATTACTACTTCTTTTCCTCCCTTGGGATTTAACCGAACCCGTGCGAGTGCGTCATTAGCGAGTCATAAGTGCAATAATATCATCACTATTTTTAAAAAAATTTTCCTCCTCATCATCATCATTATCACTAATATTGCTTGAAAAACCCATATTTTTATCTCTCTGATTATCCTGCTCTTTATTCGGTTTTTTATGCTTCCATATTTCCTGGGTAAAAAATAAAAAATGTTGTAAAACTTGTTGATACATTTTCCATTTTTCACGCTCATCTTTCAAGAACGGTGAATTTAATATTTGACTCGTTTCAGCATCGAGTCTGGTCATAATATTACCTGGAGTTTGGGTCGTATTTTTGAGATTGGGAACTTTGTAGTTAACACTAGAGAAGATATTAT
>CAKNYM010032042.1:0-20549 GCA_932195095.1 Andricus curvator
CAATTTGTTACTCCAGATTTAACTCTTTCTTCTGCAGAAGGAGAAAACGAATGAGGCAATAGGGAAGGAGAATCGAATTCACGAGAAGAAGGCGAAAAATTATTTGAGAATGAAGGAAAAACCACATCGCCAGGAAAGAGGATGAAGAAGAATAGGAAACCCAAAGTTGGGAGATCGACATCAGCTTTTCTAGATTCAGTACCTAAATTAGTTGAATGCATGTCCATCCAACGATGCCATTGCTAAGGGCGTACAGGACATTCAAAAAGAACTTTCTGGGTGTCCAGGAGACAATGAGTATGCGGAAGATCCACTAGGCCTAAGCGTTAATCTGATGCTTCGTCTGAAAAAAGCTTTAAAGTGGACGATATACACGGAGGGCGTGGAAACATGTCCTACTACAAATGGTACACTAGGCTGGTAAAGGAATATGCCCTCGTCGAATTGCTTCAACTTCCTAAAGCGATCGTGCATCAACTGATGTGCCAACGATAGATTCAATCGAAATGGCGGCAGCGCCCGGGTTTGATCGTGGTGAAAAAGATCGATTCAGTTGTGACAGAAATGATCGATTAAATCACGAGGGAAATGATTCATTCAATCGTGACGGAAATGATCGATTCAACTGAGATACTGGGAGCAGCTCAGTCAATCAGTAAAGAGTGAGGGCCGTGTTAACATTTTGCAATAGGAATAAATAATATCAGGAGAAATATTCACGGAACTTCTGGTAAGAAATACCTAAATAGTTATAATGTCAGTATTCTCAAAACAGTTAGTTGATCAATTACATAAGAGGAAAGATTATTGCATTGTTTTAAGTATACAAATACGAGGGTAATTAGAAGGTTTTTAATTTATTTGACGTAACCAATACCGCACATAATAATCATTGAACTGACCCAATATCCGCTGTACTTCAGCATCAGCCGTTGTGGAAATAACTTCAAACGTTTCTTCTATTAACCAAGACGGTAGATAGGCCAGAGCTTACATTTTTTTAGGTATAATTTCCCTGGTCATTATTCTTAATATAATTAATTTATCAATTAAATAAGGGGAAAGATTAATATATTTTTTAAATTAGAAAATATATTAACATATATTTCAGGTTCTTGGAAAATATAACAAGAGGCTAAAAGCAAAGAGAACTTTCAAAACACAGCTACTCAGCTAAACAGATTATGAATTTCAACGTAGAAATATGTCCTAAAGGCATCTAAGGTCGAAAGCTGTTCCATCTTGAATGCTCTGTGACAAGTCAACAGCACCTATTGACAGCGTGGCAAGAACCAGTGTAACATTAGTATTTAGTATCATAAGTGAATTGATATAGTTCACTTTATACTGCTTTTAACTGCCTCACTTTGATGAAAATTTGTTCAGCAAAATTTTACTGAAGTTAAATGAGTAAAATTAAGTCCAAAAAAGTGTTTACTAACTAGTTTTCACCGAAGTGAAACAGATACCATTATATAGCTATTTAGCCAATGACATATCACTGTTTCAGGTTAAGAGAAACAGATTTGTTAATTTGTCAATTTTTAACCTGGATTCAAAACTCAAATCTCTGTCGAATGGCAGACCATGAAGAAGATGAGAGAGGGTGTATCTCCCAACAAGGTTTGCTACTGCCTCAACGAAATTATTCGGCTCCAGCATTTCGTTTTCCAAATTGTCCCATAATGCATTAATAACTGAATTCTTTAGTGTGTAGCCGATTTTGAACTTTCGGGTGATGCTTTTGCCTTGCTCTAAGACCAAAAATCGGCGTACGTATTTCCTTGTACATGAACCATTTTCTCTATAAGAATTAATTTTTGTTCTAGTTAAAAGAATTAATACGCCGCACGGTGAGGTAGAAAGGGCATACTATTTGAAAATAGCTGATAGGACACAATAACAATATCATAAACCAGAGATAGTTTATCTTGTTACCTTCTTCGAAGATGAGTCATCGAAGGAAATGACTGGTAAAAAATAAAACCCCGAATATCAAAAGGAAAGGTACAAAATAATTGAGCTTTCTATGGGCGAACGTAGAGGGCACATCTGTATGTGGCTGATAGGCTATAGGCGTTAAGAGTCTTACTGTTAAAGACAACTTTAGGAAAGTGAGATGACTCTTTGTAGCTTTTGTAGTAGCGGATTTCAAGCGTAAGACGTACGAGTGCGGTTCTCTGAAAACTGATAGTAGGTAAATAGATTGGTTACAAATGATCGCTGGACTTGACATGGTGATCCTCAATGAAAGAAAATCCTTCACATTCATTTGAAGAAATGCTGCTTCAGTCATTAACTTAACCACACTTTCAAAAGAAATTGCGGCAAAAATAACAGGATGGAAGGTGCTGAAATTCACTTTGAACTATTACTAGAGCATAGAGTGAAAACAGACTAAAAAATTATTTTACTTGATAATTTTAGGTGTCTACTATAGCGACGAGAAATCAGGAGGAAAGTTAAACAGCTTTATGTTGGGAGTTGCTGATCAGCCTTTGAAAGAAGGAAACAAGCTAGCCAAACTCCACTCGGTCGAATCCTTAGTTTTCCTTTGAATTATGAACAGCTACATTATTTGCGAAAAAGTTTTCTAAAGGTCATTTGGTCGTAGAAGGAATCTGCTGTAAGAAATCACGACTTGAAGTTTAAGAAAAGCTCACTTTGCAGCAATTTTTAAAGTGTACAGTGATTCCAATAAAGAAAAAATATAATTTCATTTCAATTGGATTTTAAACATTTTTGCTCTCCGACACGATAGAAAAGAGTTTCAAGTAGGTACAGGAGGAGAAATTGAAGCTTGCGAAAGAAGTTTTTAGCGGCTTGAAGATGATTTCGACCAGATTAACATTAAATGATCTGAAAATAATTGTTCTAAATGTAGCTTGCTGGGTGACAACAAGTTATTACAGATGAAATTATTAATTAGTTCCTGTTCGTTCTTTTAAATAAAATTGTGCCTGAAATTAAAATGAGAAAAATGAGAAATCTCTCAGTTATATACGAAATGCGCACGAATAATGGATTATTGGAAGTCCTGACACACCATTTAGGCAACAGAACGAGGTATTTGAGAGTAATTTATCTACCGGATATCATGATTACTACCAGCTTGATTACTACCCAAGCTTCTACTAGCTTGAATTATGCATCTACCCTTACGTTTGTACCCTGTGTCTAAATTACACACTCTAGTTTCAGCAATCTTTTCACCGAATACGTAATCTGAATATACGACGTGGATGGATCCAAGCGCATCTTTAAATACGAAGATGTATAGAAATATACATGCAAATCTTCATAAATATGAGGCACTGCATGAAGATAATTATATAAAGTTTTTTTTTCTTATGAACTGAAGAATTTTTCAATAAAATCTTGAGACTTTTTTCTTATAAGAATACATAAGGAAGAAGACTGCTGAAGTAATTTCTATTTTCAATTTCACCACTCTTACTGTGCGCGAACGTTGTCGTAAATCGTGTTCAGACTTGTGTAGTATCTAGAAGTATTTAGTTTCTATTTGTATTAGTTAGTATTTAGTTTTGATTAAATATCTATTATTATTTACTTTTTAACTGTCTGTGACTGTTGCAATAGCCACATAATATAGATTGCCTTTAAAGTACTTTACGAGCAGCGCGAGTAAATTGTGAGCGTGGGTATGGTCAAATTGCATATGGTATGTAGTTGAACGTTCTTCATCAAAAAAAAGCCGCATCGTAAATCCTTTCGCAGGGCAGAGGAATCTGTTATGTTTTCTCCATTTACATTTTTATTATAAATATTTCTTTCTCCAGATTTCCCGGTCAAGTTACGGTCTATGGTCAAAGTCGACCAAGATGGTAGATAGGCCACAGCTAACATTTTTCTTGAGGTACAATTTCGCTGGTCAGTATTCTTAAAGCAATTAAGTGATCAATTACATAAGAAGAAAGATTATTATATTATTTTTATAAAAAATTATTCACATCACATATTTCTCTTCAAGGATAAGAGCAAGCTCATCCTTGGAGGAGACAAATATGGAGATCTAGAGCGAAGCTTTCTTTCTCCAATCGGACCCTTCACTTCTACCATGCGTCGTTATTGATGACGCTGGTTTCTTGCTGGAAACTCATGCAGAATTAGGATGCCATCAGCTGTGTCTAGTTCTTCGTCATCCAGCTGTAGTTCGTCAACTATTTCGAAATTCAGCTGTCGGTCCACCTGTTGCTGACGTTCGGCTGGTTGAACATTCAAACGTTCGGCCATCGGTTCTTGGATAATCAGCTGTGGACTGCCAGCTTAAATCATCAGCTGATGGTACAGCAGCTGCTGGTTCCTTTGTTCAGTCAGGTGTTGAACATTGGGAAACTGATCAACGCCACCTATTAATCGACGCATAAAAACATTGCTTGCGAAGTTAAGTTGGTATTCACCTTCAACATTGTTTATGTTGTTGATGAAGAAGCCGTCGCCAGTATTTGAAGGAACATTGTGTGCCGATCTTGGAATTTGTGGAAGCTCTTCTTTTATCTTTTAAATCCTTTTCTTCACCGATATGACAAAAATCATTCATTATTTATGTAATTATATAATGTTTTTCCAGATATTTCCATTCAAACAACATGAGGGAGACTCGAATAATTGAGAGTAGCTGAAGATAGCGACAACCAATCCTAAGCCGATCAAAGTTTTATATTTGATGCTGAAAATGGATATCCAGTCTTCAGTAAGGTAAAATATTCGGAAGTTTTGTATACAGTGTAATGATTAAATTTATATATTTCAGTTTATTGGAAAAAAGAATAATACGCTAAGTCGTATCTTAGATGCTGGAGTTGATAATGCTGGATGCCTACTATGGCGACGACATATCGTGAGGAAAGTTAAACAGCCAAATTCTACTCAGTCGAATCCGTTAGTTTTATATTGAATTATGAACAACTAATTGAGTTGCGAAAAAGTTTACTTGAAGCCATTTGGTCGTATAAGGAATTTGCTCTAAATAATCACAGCTTGAAGTTCAAAAGGCTTACTTTGCAGCAATTTAAAAGTGCACTGTGATTCCGATGAAGAAAAAATATCTTTTCTCGCTAAGCTCAAAAAGTTCGTCAAAAATTTTTCAATAAAATGTTGAGACTTTTTTCTTATAACAATACGTAAGGGAGAAGACTGCTGAAGTAATTTGTAGTTTCAATTTCACCACTCTTACTGTGCGCGAACTTTGTCGTAAATCGTGTTCAGACTTGTGTAGTATCTAGAAGTATTTAGTTTCTATTTGTATTAGTTAGTATTTAGTTTTTATTAAATATCTGTTATTATTTACTTTTTAACTATCTGTGACTGTTGCAGTAGCCACATAATATAGATTGCCTTTAAAATACTTAACGAGCAGCGCGAATAAATTGGGAGCGTCATTATGGTCAAATTGCATATCGTATGTAGTTGAACTTCTGTTCTTCATCAAAAAAATCCTCATCGTAAATACTTTCGCAGGGAAGAGGAATCTGTTATGTTTTCTCCATTTACATTTTTATTATTAATATTTTTTCCTGCAGATTTCCAAGTCAAGTTGCGGTCTATGGTCAAAGTCGACCAAGATGGTAGATAGGCCACAGCTAACATTTTTCTTAAGGTACAATTCCGCTGGTCAGTATTCTTAAAGCAATTAAGTGATCAATTACATAAGAAGAAAGATTATTATATTATTTTTATAAAAAATTATTCATATCACATATTTCTCTTCAAGGATAAGAGAAAGCTCATCCTTGGAGGAGACAGATATGGAGATCTAGAGCGAAGATTTCTTTCTCCAATCAGACGCCTGACTTCTACCATGCGTCGTTATTTATGACGCTGGTTTCTTGCTGGAAACTCCTGCAGAATTAGGATGCCATCAACTATGTCTAGTTCTTCGTCATCCAGCTGTAGACCGTAAACTATTTCGACATTCAGCCGTCGGTCCACCTGTTGCTGACGTTCGGCTGGTTGAACATTCAAACGTTCGGCCATCGGTTCTTGGATAATCAGCTGTGGACCGTCAGCTTGAATCATCCGCTGATGGTACAGCAGCTGCTGGTTCCTTTGTTCAGTCAGGAGTTGAACATTGGGAAACTGATTAACGCCACCTATTAATCGACGCATAAAAACATTTCTTGCGAAGTTAGGTTGGTATTCACCTTCAACATTGTTTATATTGTTGATAAAGAAGCCGTCGCCAGTATTTGAAGGAACATTGTGTGCCGGTCTTGGAATTTGTGGAAGCTCTTCTTTTATCTTTTGAATCTCTTTCTTCACCGATATGACAAAAAGCATTCATTATTTATTTAATTATATATATTTTTTTCCAGATATTTCCCCTCAAACAACATGAGGGAGACTCGAATAATTGAGAATAGCTGAAGATAGCGACAACCAATCCGAAGCCGATCAAAGTTTTATATTTGATGCTGAAAATGGATATCCAGTCTTCAGTAAGGTAAATATTCAGAAGTTTTGTATACAGTATAATAATTAAATTTATATATTTCAGTTAATTGGAAAAGAGAATAATACGCTAAGTCGTATCTTAGACGGCGACATATCGTGAGGAAAGTTAAACAGCTTTATGTTGAGAGTTGTAGATCAGCCTTTTAAAGAAGGAAACAAGTTAGCTAAATTCTACTCAGTCGAATACGTTAGTTTTAGATTCAATTATGAACAGCTAATTGAGTTGCGGAGAAGTTCACTTGACGCCATTTGGTCGTATAAGGAATCTTGCTCTCAATAATCACGGCTTGAAGTTTAAAAGGCTTACTTTGCAGCAATGTAAAAGTGCACAGTGATTCCGATGAAGAACAAATATCTTTTCTCGCTAAGCTCAAAAAGTTCGTGAAGCACACTCGAAACGAACGGCTTTCAAAGATACCCGCATGATTTACATACGGAAAATAACAACCAAGAAGTTACAGATTCCTCAATTGCTTCATGGATCATCAGTTTACTTCTTAATTTTCAGACTAGTAATGGAACTGTAGTTTCCACCATGGATAAGTCATGGATTAAGGAATCAAATAACCAATCAGACAAAAAGAAAACCTTTCTTTCAAAAATTTAAAGTGTGGATTAGGCCTACAGGGGATACCACGATAAAAAAAACGCGCCAACAGCTCTACTTCATAGTGGTGTGGAAATGAGTTTTAGTAATAAATGCTGGTCTTTAAAATATTCCTACACCTTGCTTAAAATGTCGGATAGCAACCGGTTAGAAGTGGGTTGTCAACGGCCTAAACCGCGCCGTAACCGTTTTTTGTCTTCGGGTTATAACCGACACCTAACCGGGCTCTGTTCAGCATCATGTAATATTTGTATCCGGTTTCTAACCTGTTTGTAACTGGATCCACAAAATACTTTTACCCGGCTCTTATCAGATCCTAACTGGCTCGTACCCGATTTTAGCCACCGGTTTATACACGGAAAAATTTTGTACTTGAGGAATTACAGAATAAGTTTCGAGGTAGTATATAATGCACGCAACGCACTTCCCTGACGCAGAGTATCGCCCGCTGAGTGTATCGGTCGAAATGGTCCTTATATAGTAACCAAGAAAATTCTTACCACTTGTGAGAAACGACCAGTTTCGGACCGAATATTTAATTTCAGGTTCCAATTTGTCGGATAGAAACCGGTTAGGACTGGTCACAATATTTCCAGTGTCAAGTGCCGTGTAGGAATTTGTTAAGAACAGGTTAGAAACGAATTTCGGGGTTTGCCAATATTTAATTTCAGGTTCTAATTTGCCGGATAGAAACCGGTTAGGACCAGTTAGAAAGTTTCTAGTGTCGAGTGCCGTGTAGGAATCGGTTAGGAAGCAGTTCGAAACAAACTTTGGTCTGCCCATATTTCATTTTTGGTTCCATTTGGCGGATGGAAACCGATTAGGACCGGTTAGAATGTTTCCTGTGTCGAGTGCCGTGTAGGAATCGGTTAGAAACGAGTTTCCCTGTTTGCCAATGTTTAATTTCAGGTTCTAATTTGCCCGATAGAAACCGGTTAGAAAGTTTCCAGTGTCGAGTGCCGTGTAGGAACCGGTTATAAACGAACATTGGTTTTTGCCAATATTTAATTTCTGGTTCCATATGCCGGATAGAACCGGTTAGAATATTTTTACTTTTTCTGTTGCCATTTCCCGGATAATAACCGGTTAGGATCCGGGTACGTTCCAGAAATTTAAATTGAGACCGCATAGAAATCGGTTAGAACCGGGTAAAACCCAAATTGAGTTCCAACCGGTTTCTTATGTTTTATAACCGGTATTTTAAGCAGGGCACATTTTACAATACAAAGGGCACTTTCTGTATTTGTATAAAGGATGTCCCAGGAGTTCTGTGTCTCGTTCCTTTTAGTGGCGGATAGAAAAAAAAAAGTTCAAAACTTGAAGTGAATTCAGAAACTTCTAGAGAATTGTGCGGAATTCAAAAAAACGTGCGCATCCTAACTCAGCAGTAGTTAATCCGTAGACCAAAGTTAATGAAGTTTGAAACTATTGGAAGGAACTCCATGTTTTCAGAAGAATGCAGACAATTTTAAAGATTTTATGACCTAAAAATGTATTGGGACATTCTGATTTGAATTTTTATTTTCTATCCGCCATTAGAAGGAACGACATAACTCCTGCGACATCCTGTATACTTCTTGATCAGTATATATGTACAGATCTGTCAAAATTTGGGGAAACTTTTGCTAAACTGCATAATCAAGCCATTTATCAATTTATTTTATTCGCCATTTTTTTTTTATTCTGATGAGTTTTAACGTAATGTTTGTATTCCTTTCGAAACGTACACCATTTTCGTTACTTAAAATACTCATAGTCCAAGAGCTGGTGACGTTTTTCACCAAGTGGGAGTATAAGTCCTAATTTTGGGGCGAATATATCTGGGAAATGACCCTTCTTTCGAAACCCGTAAATGCCAGACGCCCTGTCTGGGGCGTTTGGACACCCGAGCCAGGTGAAAAAATTGGAAATTTCAAGTGATAGTATAAGAGCCAATTTTCTTGTAGGATCCACTATTGATGCCCCAACTTTATTATAATAGTATAAGGTCTGGCGTTTTTAATAACATAAAGAATAGTATTCGCAGATAGCGTTCATAAAACGACAGACAGAAATTCCGGGGATAACACCTTGAAAATTAAGCTTGAAATTGAATAATTTTTATCGAAAGTGTGGGTCTGAGCGGGGATCGAGGGACGAGGGAGCAGCCGCGTCAGGGTGAAAGGCTGAGTGGAGGGGATAACGGCGACGGCGATTGCCGGCAACGTCTCTCGGTCCCCGCTCTGACCCACACTTTCGAGGAAAATTATTCATTTTCAAACATAATTTTCAAGGTGTTATCCCCGGAATTTCGGTCTGTCGTTTTATAAACGCTATCTGCGAATACTATTCTTTATTGTTACTTAAAAAGCCAGACCTTATACTATCACTTGAAAATCTAAGTTGTTTTATTAATAATTATCGAGTCTGGCAGTATAAACTTCGGGCATCAATAGTCGATCCTAGAAGAAAATTGGCTCTTATACTATCACTTGAAATTTCCAATTTTTTCACCTGAATCAGGTGCCCAAACGCCCCAGTCAGGGCGTCTGGCATTTACGGGTTTCCACAGAAGGGTCATTTCCCAGATATATTCGCCACAAACTAGGACTCATACTCCCACTTGGCGAAAGACGTCACCAGCTCTTGGACTATTATGGGGCTTAGAAGTACTGAAAAAGATGTTTCAAGATATTTAGGATACTTGAGGAGTGCAATGTTTAGAAACTTGAATTTTATTCCAAATTAAATGAAGTATGTATACGACTGACTGAAAATAAGGTACTTAGAGTTGACGGCTGTAGTAAACATTAGACATACAAGGACCAGTCTGTCCGAACTGCGGTATAGGTATAGCCACTTATTACATGGTGTGGGACGTGATTTCGCCGGTAGCGGATGTCATTTGGAGGGAATTGCGTTTACTTATGTTAGAATTATACGGGGGTTTATCAAATTTCAGTATATAAATAAGATCCACGCTGATTTCCGTAACAAAAATTTCGGCGGATTCTGAATCTACATGAAAAATTGTATAAGAATCGCCCAGAATGGTTTAAAAGTAAGAAAGTCTAAAAATGATGGACAGTGAAATTTCGACGATTTTTGAAGCGTATGTTACTACTTCTGACATTTTCTAAGAAGAAACTTAACAAGTTCTGTCAGAACTCGTCAGAGACCTTCATATTTTCTTGTGGCATGTGACATTTTTTTATGTGTTAACATTCAAGACCGCAATATGAAAGGTAAAGCCAGTGACAGAGCATTAAATACCTCGGGTCACATAAAATAACATATTTTATTCATGTGAGATTTTAGTAAGTTAACGATTATCGAAAATGTTTACACATAAATTGGCCTTGGGTTGTATGTTAGGACACATGTAATGAATTAATATCTATTCTACTTTGATGAATAGTTCATCTAGAAATATCTTGAAAATGTATTTTTTATGTTTTTTGAATGCTGAAAAAATATTTAACGTATCGTGTCGGATAATTCCACACGCGGCGTGAAATATTTTGTTAATAAGAAAAACAATCTGCAGATTATGACTAATTTTCAAGAAAATAGTTACATTTTCAAACAAACACGATGAGCCTCAACCAACTTCAACCTATAAAAGATATTACGCAAGAAAATAAAATAATCGTGGGAAAGCTGTTTTCAACATTTAAAATTTTGATTATATTAAAAAAAAGAATTACATATAAAACTTTGTTTACCCAGGGATGGTTAAAAATGATATATAAAGTCAAAACAGTTCTACAAAAAATGGTGTAAAATTATAACTGTTAAAAATGCAAAGGGTTATAATAATACTTTAGTGCAAAAAGTTATTAAAAATAATATTACTGGACTTCATTTTGCAGAATTTTCTCCTCGGATTTTAAATATAATAAAATTCTTTTTACTTAAAAACTGAATGAAAAATGATTATGAAATTAATGATTATTATGTTCCAAAACGAGAACTGTATAATCTACGGAGGTTTTTTATATTTGAATACAATACTTTTATCGCAGCAAAACTTGCTAAAACATTTTTTTAATTATCGGTTCATCTCAGGTTATACTCAAATGACGCTCAGATGATTTTCAATTAATATATATATATATATATATATATATATATATATATATATATATATAAGTTTAAAGTATTGAAAAACCAAAATTCAAAACAAATTTTTTATTGCGAATTTTGTGTTGTTTAAAATATTTTTATGTCAACATAAAACAATGTCCAAGAAATATAATCCAACTTGAAGGATCCTTCGGTTAAAGGTGCTTGAGGCTCACTGTCCAAAGTGATGAATTTTCAACCAAAATTATGTAATATTCAATTGGAATATTTACATTTTACATAAAAAGGATGGGTTTTCAACTAAAATGATGAATCTGTAACTCGAATACTTGAGTTTCCATCAAAATAATGGAAGAGTCAACTGGTATAAATAAATTTTCAGTTAAAATAAATGATTTCGAAAAAAAAACGGATTTTCAAGAAAATGCTTCAATACAGTAATATAAAGCTACTCTTAGAAATAACGATTCATTATTTTCAATTTTATATTGCAAATTTGTAAAATATGAAGCACGCTTTCGAAAAAATGCAATGACTTCAAAAAATCGCGTAACATTTCCAGGTTTTTACAGGTATATAAAAATTCCCCGAAAATTCCAGATATTCCAGGTTTTCCACGTGCGGTAGACACCCTGTAAAATGAATCACTCTATTGCATATGAATCGATTCAAGCTACTTTTTCACGTTGTATCTATTTCAAATTCCAACTTTTTTTTTACCCACCGTACAATCCTGAGTTTTATTTAAAATTCATACCAAACTTGCTCGAGCATCTGAGTGTCCAATAACCTCCTTCCAAGAGGCGAATCCTGAAGATACCGAAGAATGTTCTGAACAAAATATTTCGAATTCGTGGGGGTATTATCAAAATCGACTGCAAGTTTCAAATAAGATTTAATGACTTTCTCCATTGGCAATAAACCTTCATTCCTAAATATGGAACAGTTCCATTCAGCAGTTCCGGCAATCATAACACTGCGACATCCAGTTTCTTTTCAAAATAAAAAATATCTGTTCGTTTTTTCGATTTCCTTGGATCTTCCGTTTGCAATAAGGGGAATAATGTTCAGCAATTTTTCTCAAGATCGTTGCGATGCTGATGTCTCTCGCTCTTCCATGAACAGTTATAGCTGAGATTCCAGTTGATGCGAGAGTATCGCAAAGTTCTAAAGTCTTTTCTAAGGTAGGCAAGACTCGTATTTTTCAAATAACTAGTGTTTTCAGAATTTCCTTCGCTTTTTCTGGCTTTCCTAAAAGAGCAGCCCCCATACCTCCCAGAATGGAAAAACGCTTCAGAAAACCCATGTTAACATCGATGTCGGCAACATCTTTTTCTACCATCATACAAACTTTTAGGGCTCGAGTTGAATCGCATGTTCCGATTTGGATAACAATTTCTTTTCTTTTTCGAGAACAGGTTCGAAAACGATTGTTCCATCTGTTCTGTCGATAAAGTGTACAGTTCTTAGAACATCTGCAAATATAAAAAGGTTGTTGATTATTCATTGAGAAGAATGATGTCAGTTTTTCAAAACATTAGAACACTATGCGCGATACGCGCGCACTAATTACCATTTCTTTATAAAAAACTCTGAAAATCTTATATGGTTTGAGAAAGTTGCATATGATTTACACAAGTTTCCTTATTATAGCGAGAAAATTCCAGTAAATTCCTTATGAATGAAACAATTTTATCCACTTACTTACAATTCTTTAAAATTGGCAGATTATTTTTTTCATTAGCAAAATATGACTCTCCATGCGTGTAATGATCTGACACCGTACTTTTAATATTTTTTTAACATTAAAAAAATACAAAAAATACATCCTCAAGGTATTTCCGGATTAACTATTCATCAATTTAGAATTAAATTCGGCTAGTTGAATTTGATTAGAATTTTCTATAGCGCTCTATTTACAGCGTTTTCTGGGCATATTTGTTACATAAATGTATTAAATTATTTTGATTTTAAATCAAAATTTTATTTTTAAAGTTCAAGAATGAGAAAAATGTGACATTTATGTCCATTAGGGCGTATCGAAAAAAATAAAGTTGTTTACGCGAAGTTTTAATAGCAATGAAAACTTTCTTTAGGGAGTTAGAAACACTCCCCTAAAGTTTCATAAAAAAAAATTCCTTCTGTCCCCGCATCGTAGATATAGCTAAAAATCACAAAAAACGAAGCACTTCTTCAAATTTGAACAGCAAAAATTTTTTTCTTCGTCCCCTAGCCGAAAGTACGTCTTCCCGGCCGCATTTCTGTCCGGGAACAGTGGCTTTTGCGGCCTGCTAGAGTTAACGCGATCTCTGATTGGCTACGAGATTTTTGTGGCTCGCTCACGTAGCAACCTGACGTAGCAACGTTCAGTATTGTGTTATTGTGCACTTAGCCTCTGAAAAATATTTATCTTGACAGGTGAATGGAAAAAAGAGATCGTCGGTGTGTTCAACCTCAAAACAGATCGTTGAACGTTATTGTTTATTATTAGTATTGAAATTATTTTTTGAAATTTCAATTATATTTTGATTATTAAAAAAAAATGTGTTTTTGATACCCGCCCCAACCAGCAAAGCCTCGGCTTTGCAAAAGTCGGGCGGGCGACCGAATCCCATGCATCCGCTCAGCTGACCCGAGAGCAGCAGCGGCGCTACGCGAGGTGGCGCGCGTGCTGATGCAGGCCACAAAAGAAAAAGCATCAGAGCTATCAGCCGACAACGCATTTTATTAATTAACATTAATTATTAAACGTACTTTCGGCTGGGGATGAAGAAAAATAGTATACGACACACGGCCAGAAATATTGGATGCCCTGGCGTGCGTGATATGAAGCCTCGGCCTTCATATGACACACGCCCGGAAATCCAACTTTCTGGCCTTGGGTCGTAATATACTATTTTTTGAGATTTGAATTATCAATACAAATAATTCAAAGCAAGTCGATTAATACCTGTATAGCGATAATTTCATTAAAATATTTTTCACCCTCCCTAATTGACTTTGAAGTTTAAAAAAATCGAAAACAGTCGACTTTTTCGCTATTTTCTTAGATTCATGGTACATTTCTCGACTATTTGACCATATAATGTGTGATATACGTTAATCAGAATGTATTTGCAATATGTTGCAACAATAATATATGAGGAATGTTGACATTAAAATAATTTTCATTGACTTTGAATTACAAGAAAATATTTAAAAGTGATATATTGCTCTTTATTTGGCAATAAAATTAATTTTTGGTATATAAATTATCAGAAAAAATAGTTCGAAGCAAGTGGATTTGTACTTACGTAGCAAAAACTGATTCAAATATTTTTTACTCTACGTAAGTGACGTTGAAATTTCAAATAGTCGAAAAAATTGCCGTAACACTAACAAAATAGCGAAAAAGTCGATTTTTTTTGATATTTTGGAATTTCAAGGTCAGTTAGGTAGGGTAAAAAATATTTGAATCATTTTTTGCTATGTAGGTACAAATCCACTTGCTTCGAACTATTTTTTCTGATAATTTATATACCAAAAATTAATTTTATTGTCAAATAAAGAGCAATATATCACTTTTAAATATTTTCTTGTAATTCAAGGTCAATGAAAATTATTGTAATGTCAACATTCCTTATATATTATTGTTGCAACATATTGAAAATACATTCTGATTAACGTATCTCACACATTATATGGTCAAATAGTCGAGAAATTTACCATGAATCTAAGAAAATAGCGAAAAAGTCGACTTTTTTCGATTTTTTTAAACTTCAAAGTCAACTAGGGAGGGTAAAAAAATTTTAATGAAATTATCGCTATACAGGTATTAATCGACTTGCTTTGAACTATTTTTATTGATAATTCAAATCTCAAAAAAAAAAAATTTCGGTTCAAATTTGAAGAAGTGCTTCGTTTTTTGTGATTTTTAGCTATATCTACGATGCGGAGACAGAAGGAATTTTTTTTTTTCATTAAACTTTAGGGGAGTGTTTCTGACTCCCCAAAGAAACTTTTCATTGCTATTAGAACTTCACGCAAACAACTTTATTTTTTTCGATACGCCCTAATGTCCATGATGAAATTGAGCACAAACGGTTAATTTGTGCTAGTTCTATGAAAAATTTGAGCTTCTCTTAACATATTGATCCTGTGATATGACAAAGTTCACTTCACAACTTTACACTTTAGAGGTTTTCCATATTTTTCAAGATGAAACTCCATAGAAAGAAAAACAGAAAAATCTCAAATTTCCAGAATGTTTAAATCAGTTTTTGCTCGAATCATCCTCTAAATTTTATTTTGGTCCCAGGATTTTCCTTCTAATAAAACTATTTGATTACATTTTCAAGATTTTCGCTAATCGTGAATAGCGATTGCAAAACCTTTTTTGGTTCAAAATTCAAGAACGTAGTTGAAAGAGGAAGTACTATGTTAAAAATTTATTTTTCTGGTTGATGATTCATCATTTTAGTTGAAAAATCTTTTTTCTTCAAAATTGAAATATTTTGTTAACATTTTTTCTTGAAATTATTTTTCAAACTGAAATTTGAACTATGCCATGTTTGGTTGTTCCAACTTCTTCACTTTAAAATTCAATTATTTGGTTCAAAATTTCTGTATTTTGTTGAAATTTTGTCTTTTGTGATAGAAAATTAATCTACTTGGTGACTAATTGACCTTTTTGGTTGAAAACCCATGTATTTTGTTAGAAATCAATCTTTTTTAGTACAAAATTAATCTTTTTGGTTCCAAATTTATTTCTTTGGTTCTAAAATAAGTTTTTATTATTAAAAATTAATTTTGTAATTGAAAATTCAACTGTTTCATGTTTGTTTAAACTTAAGGCCATGTTATACATTAGTCACGTGACCCAGCCAGTCCTGAGATCGACAGTTATGTCTCATATTTAAAAATAAAAGTTAAAATAGAGCGGAAAAAATTTTGGAAAATATTAGTAAATATAAAAGGACAGTGTGTGGTAAAGCATAGAGTTGGAGAAGAAAAAAAAGTTATTATTGGAATAACAAATATCAACCGGCAATCAAGCGATCTGCATTATTAACAGTGCTGACACCGTGGATATATCAAATATCAATTTGTTTATTTGCACCAAACCAGCAAATATTATCAAGTGTAATTTTTGCAACCGATGTTTGCATCATTTTCCTCAAGACATGTGAGCCAGAACCTGAAAAATGTTTCATTGGGAACATTGAAAATTGGTTACAGAGTTCTACAGCACGGTCGGTATTTTTGTGAATTTCCTTATCATTAAATTTTTTTCTTCAACATTTCGAGCCAAATGTTGTATACAAACGCAGATTACAGTTTCCTGATGCTTCCCCCAAAGTTTCAACTCGATATCTCATTTTGTGTGAACATGAGTTGTTGCACAAAAAATGCCGATATTGCTCCGGTTTTAATTTCTTCAAAATTTTTTTTTTCTAAATTTCGTTCCAAATGTTGTATACAAACGTACATTATTGTTTCCTGAGGCTTTCCCCAAAATTTCAACTCGATATCTCATTCAGTGTGGACGTGAGTTGTTGCAAAAAAAAATTATCGATAATTTGGGTCACGTGACTCTTGTATAACATGGCCTTAAGTTGAAAATTCAACTTTTTGTGTGAAAATTTCTGTATTTTGTCGAAACTTTGTCTTTTGTGGCATAATATTATTCTTCTTGGTGACTAATTAGTTGACAATCACCATTATTATAAATATTTTAATAAGCAAATTGTATTTTTTTCGAAGTAATGTTTTTCTCCTCAAACAACTTTCAAATTATTTCTAAATTTTATAATAAATAGCTGCAGAGAAATTTAAATGTGAAATATTTGTATTGTTTATAACAATATTATAAGCAAATACAATACAGCTAGCTCAGTGTGTTAACAGTCATCTACAGCGATTTTACGTGTGAATAAGCGTTTTTTTCGTCATTATTTTATTGCATCTTGATAGTTGTACTTAAATAAGTTACTTTGTCATTTTTTACATTCTCCACGTTTTGAGACCCCCTGAACCCGAAAAACAGGTTTTTACAAACGCGTCTGTCTGTATATATGTATGTCTGTCTGTGAGCACGATAACTTTCGAAAGAATTGACAGATTGGATTGGCCTTTGGTATACTCTTTTAATGCCCTAAAATAAAGTTAAAGTTCGTTAGCCAGCCATTTTGGATTAAAATTCCAAAAGTTAAAGTATTTTCAAAATTTTTGAGACCACTTTTTTTAGCATTTGAAAATTCTATGTACGGCGGTTTCTATCATTCAAAAGGCCGAACAATTTATCCTTATGACTTTTTTCGCTGAAGTTGAGCAGCGTTGGGCACGGTTAGTACTTTGATCGGTGACCATTCGAAAATACTGCGTGCTGTTGGCACATCGTGGGTGTGGTGAGCCCACACTTGTAGTTATTTACTACAAGAAACTATCGGGTAGTGTCACGCCTACCCTGAAAGGGAAATGGCTTAATGGTATACAGCATTTACAAAATTCAGAAAAACAAAGGAAAATAACATTTTAATGCCAAACAACGCAAGATATAAAAATAAGTCAGAAGGAGAAAAATGTTACTTTTTGAACACTCTACAAGATTGTCATAACAACCTTTTGAATTTTCTTGAAAAATTTAAAATTCAAGTTTTGATCGCACAAAAAAATAATGAAAAATAACAAATTTCATTTTTGGCTCAAACTATACAAGATACGAGAAAAGATGAATAGACAAAAAATATGCATTTAAAAAAGATCTACAAATTTGTTACTAAGCACTTTTTGATGGGATGCGTAGTTTTTGTTTAAATGCGTAAAAAAAATCATTAAAAATGAAAAAAATTAAATTTTTGGAGAAACGACACAAGCTACGGAAAAAAATAATAAAAGAAAAGTTTTTCACCCCAAAAGGATCTACTTTGTTATTCCTTATTTTTTTATAAGATGCGTGGTTTTTGTTTTATTCGAAAAAAAACAACATTAAAAACTAATAAAATTAATTTTTGGGCAAAGAACACTAACCACGAAAAACATTAATAGATATATATATATATATATATATATATATATATATAATTCTAAGCAAATTTGTAGATATAATTAAAACGAAAAATTTTGTTAAAATAATGTTAATGTAGCTTGTGTAGTTCATTCAGAATATTGTAATGAGAATCTGTTACTTAAGGCCAATAGAACTTGAATCAAATAAAGTTCCTTTTCAGTCTGAAATAAAAACAAATTTAACAATCACTTTATATGTAGAGGTTTTGATAATTTTATAATATTTGCAAATAAACTTTTTCTTTTCATCTAAGTCGAACACGAAGTGCAAAACCCTAGAGAAACCGAGCGTAAAGCACGAGGTAAATACGTCCGAGCGCGTAGCGCGAGGAGAATACATTATAGAGCGCGAAGCGCGAGATCCAACAGCCACGCGCCGTAGGCGCGCTCAAACTTGCAGGCGAAGCGACATGAGCCCGTAATTGATCCATAAATTTCACTTAATAGGAGATATAGAAAAAACACAAAGTAACTTGAAAGTAAGTACAAACAAAATTACCCTAACAGTTAAAAGTAACGTAACTTTGTAGTAACTTAGTTACTTGTAACAAGTTACTACCCAACTCTGAATCATATACAACGTTCTATTAGATTAGAATAATATTTCAAACCTCTGGGAGCAAGTCGAGAACAAGCGATTGAGTAACATTTGCGATTTTCCGAGACCTGGATCGCCCAAAATTCAATCGTGAATATCTTCTCGTGTCTCAGAATGTGCAAAAACATTTGGATTACCGTGAATTTCCTACAATTAGAAGAAATAAAATACAAAAAATTATATTTAATTAATACTTAATAATCAGCAGTGTAGTCAAGCCTGGCGCGGTGTGGCGCTGCCAGGAAACTTCAAACGGGAAATTGTTTCAGTTATAAGCCATCCAGAAACTACGTTGACAATTTTGGGCTTTTTTTACCTCCCCCTTGCCTCCCCAGAAAGTAAAGTAGTCGTTGGTTACAAACGGAGTTTACGTTTATAAATTCTTTTGAAGAAAATTAATGTAGATAACATATTGAATTCAATGCGAAATACTTTAAATTCCTAATACTTCAAGCAGAAATATATTGCATTTTCAACCGAAAAGATTTTGTACCCAAGGAGATGAATTTTCGATGCAAAAAGACGAATTTTCAAAAAAAAGTTAATGATTAACCTGAATAGTAAATTTTTCAAGTGAAAAAATAATAATTTTTTCAAAGACAGTTGCATTTTTAACAAAAAAGTTACTTTTCAACCAAGAAAGATAAATTTTCAACCAAAAAGGATGTCTTTTATACCATAAAAGATGAATTTTCAATCCAAAAGGATACATTTTTAACAAAATAGTTGTATTCTCGACCAAAAATGATAACTTCAACAAAATAGATAAATTTTCAAAAATAATTTGATTTTTAACAAAATAGTTTAATTTTTAACCAAATAGTGGAATTTCCAGCATACAAACATGCATTTTCAATAAAATAGTTAAATTAAAAGAAATAAATAAAATTCAATCAAATATTTTAATTTTCAAAACAAAAAGATCAATTTTTTAAAAGACAGTTGAATTTTCATTAAAAAAAGTTAATTTCCAACCAAGAAAGGTGATTTTCTACTATGAAAAATGAATTTTCAACAGAAGAGTAAAGTTTTTAAGCTAAAATGTCGAATGTTTTAAAAAAGAGTGGACTTTTATATCGGAAAAAATGAATTTTTAAGAAGAAAGTTGAATTCTCAACCAAAAAGTTGAAGTTTCAACAAACAAGAATAATTTTCTTCCCTAAAAAGATGACTTTTTAACAAAATAGAAGAATTTTCTACCGAATAGTTGAATTTTCAACAAAGACCCAAGTGCGAATTGCCGGAACTGAACACACGGCCCAGGCTTGGCCCAATTTCGGCAGCCAAAGATCGGCTAATGTTATTGGGCCAATATCGGAGTTTTAATCGGCCCAGTGTTGTGCCAGTATTGGCTGCCTATATTGGCTATTTAAATTTGTCGATCTATCGCCGATGCTTGGCCCAGCGATGGCTCATTACTGGACCAAGTGTCACTTTTATCACGGCAAAGCATGTTTTATGAGGAAAAGCCAGAGATTGGCCCAGACGCGGCGCATTACTGTACCAAACTTCGTCTTTACTCTGGCAAAACATGTTTTAATAGGAAAAGCCGGAGTCTGGCCCAGCAAAGGCCCATCACTGGGCCCAGTGTTACTTTTACTACGGCAAAGCATGTTTTATGTGGAAAAGCCAGAGTTCGGCCCAGTCTCGGCGCACTGCTGTTCCAAACTTCGTCTTTACTTTGGCTAAACATGTTTTAATCGGAAAAGCCAGAGTCTGGCCCAGCAAAGGCGCATCACTGGGCCCAGTGTGACTTTT
>CAKNYM010032043.1:0-10104 GCA_932195095.1 Andricus curvator
TTTTTTTTTTAACTCAAAAGTGAACTATTTCGTTTTTGGTTATACATTTTTTTTGCAGTTGCAAATTCATTTCTTTCCATTAAACTTGAACTATTTTATAGAAAATTTATTTTTTTGTTGTTGTTGAAAATTAATTTTTGAACTTAAAAGTTAAGTATTTCATTTAAAATTCGTCTTTTTTTTAAATTCACCTGTTTTTTATTTAATATTAAAATTTGTTGGTTGAGATATCAACTATTCAATTTTTTGTTGAAAATTCATCTTTTTTGGTTAAAAGTTATACTACTTTGTTAAAAAGTAATTTTTTCGGTTGAAGATTCATTACTTTAGTTGAAAATTTAGGGTGAACATTCAACTATTCTATTAAAAAATTCGCTTTTTTTTGGTTGAACATTAATTTTTCTAACAGAAAATTTAAATATTCCATTTTGAGTTGCACATTTCTTTTTTTATTTGAAAATTTTGTCGAAAATTCGTTTTCTTTTAGTAAAAAATTTACCTTTTCTAGTTAGAACTTCAAATATTTAGATGGAAATTTATGTATTTTGTTGAAAATTTCTCATTCTAGTAGAAACTTAATCTTCTTGTTTGAAAACTCATCATTTTGGTTAAAAATTGAACTATTTCATTTTTGGTTCAAAATTTATCTTTATTAGTTGAAAGTTCTACGATTTAGTAAAAAAATAGAGAATGTTATCAAAACACGTACTTTGAATTTTTTCAGTAGAAAATAATGTTATGCTTGTAAAGTTCAGAACTAGGTAAGAAAAAGTAATAAGTAATTAAAATATTAAATTTTTTCTCTTCAGACTGAATGACTTACTCTTTTACTATATTTTACAAATGAACTATAAACTTTCACTAATAATTGGTATAGAAAAAAGCTATTTTTCATTTAATAAATTTAAATTTTCGCAGAACTCGGACCCGAACAGATCGCGCACTCTGGTGTGTCGTAAACTCCCCCATTGCTTTTAAAAATAAGAAAAAAGCATTATAATTGAATATTCTCATAAATTCTCGATAAATTCTCAAAGCTTCAGTAACATACCGGTATGCTACCGGTAATATTACCGGATTTTAAATTACCGAGAATTTAAAAACTCTACTTAGGACCACTCTCCCCTATATTATTAAAATAAAAAAAGTTTTGAAACTCCTGATATTGTAAAAATTTGTTTGTATTGATTTTTAAATTGTTGATGATTTTAATATTAGGAAATAAAAATCCAGCGCTCTAATAGCGTTATTTTATCAATTATCGTTTTTTCAGATTTGATAATTTGGAATCGTCTTTTCTCGATTAGGACGGAAAATTCAATGAGTTTTACCAGGAAGTGAAAATCTCTCGTTCCAACGAGTCGCCGGTCGCTGTTTTCCTTGCGGAAAATCTATCGGCGCCGTTTCCGGCCGCAAATATGATATTTTTCCATCCTAGCGTCTGGGGCACCGAGGCCAATATTTGTGCGTCAACGGTAATTTGTTTTTCCAACTCGACGGGAAAAAAGTTGAAAGTGGCGCCAAGCAGTCTTCGGTACCCGTAAGTCCATTTCCGGTACCGTAAACGCTTTAAGTTGGAACCCGCTTCTTCCCAACCAGAAGAGGATCTCCTCACTCTTCCTTCTTTCACAATTTTAAAGTATCGTCTCAAAGACAAAAATTAACACCATTAAAAAAAATTTTACCTCCATGATGCAAGGAATTCTGTATTAAGGTTGTTGTCATGCAAAAAATCAGATCTCTGAAACCATAGTTTTTCTATGATTTGAAGAATCAAATTAATATGACTGATGTTGATATTTCAGAAAAAACATGCTTTTAATCTTACTATTCATTTTTACCGATTTTTGAAAAATAGGTAAATTAAAAAAAATTATTGTTTTTTTTTCGTAGAAGAAATTTTCTACAACTCTACTGTTTCCAGTGTAGAATGCAAATTTTTTCTATAGCTAAAATAAGTGAAAACATTTAAAAAAATTTTTTTAACCAAATAACTTTTTTTTAAGATTATTCACTTTCATATGAAATGACTGATGATGTTATATCACTGATTAAAATCATAAAAAACTTTTTTTCCAGAGACCTGATTATAATCTTGTAAAAAATTTAACATATATTCTTTTATAATCGGAATAAGACACAATCAAAATTTTTTAAAATTTATTTATTTCAAGCAAAAAAAGATTACTTTTCTTCCATAAAAAATTAATTTTGAATCCAAAAGGATAAATTTTCAATGCAAAAGGACGAATTTTCAACAAAACAGTTGAATTTTCGAACAAAAAATATGACTTTTTAACAAAATAGTTACATAATAAATTTTAAATTTATTAAAATGAATCATCGTGAAAGCATTAAATCTATTATAAAATAGTTAAATTTTCAACAAAATAATTAAATTCTCAACAAAATATGATAATTAAATTTTCCACAAAACAGTTGAATTATTTTAACCAAATTGTTGAGTTTTCAACCTACAAAAAGGAATATTTAACCAAATGGTCAAATTTTCACACAAAAAAGTTTAAACTTTAACGAAAAACAGTTGCATTTCTATGTTCATAATATATTTATATAACAAGTGTTTTTTACGATTAAAAGAAAATCTACTTGTTCTATAAAAAAAATTTTGGATTAAAAATTTGTAGCTCTTTTTTGGATGAGCAACTTTTGTCAATTCATTTTTTTCATAGTTTGTGTCGTTTGTCCAAATATTAAATTTTTTAATTTTTAATGTTGTTTTTAATTTTCATATTTTCGATCAAAGAGATAAATTTTTAACCAGAAGGATAAATTTTCAACCAAGAAGGTAAATTTCCTATCAAAAAAGATTAATTTCTAATAAAATTTTCAAAATTATCAAACAAATATTTGAAATTTTGAAGGAATTTTAAACCTGATAGTTAAATTTTCAACCAAAGAAATGAATGTTTAACGAACAATATTAATTTTATACCAAAAAAGTTTAATTTCCAACAAAATAGAGGAATTTTAAACCAAATAATTAAAGTTTAAACTGAAGAAGATAAATTTTTAACCAAACATGGAATAATTAAATTTTCAGTTAAAAAAAATATTTGTCACAAAAAAAATTTAAAAAAATAGAATTTTCAACAAAACATTTTAATTTTCGAGAAAAATGAAATTTCGGAATAATGAGAATTAACTTGCAAGCCATAAAAGATGAATTCTCAATGCAAAAAGAGGAATTTTATATCCAAAAAGATTTTCAATAAAACAATTAAATTTTCGTCTCACAAAGATAAATTAAAAAAAAAAAAATGAACTGCAGCCAAAAAAATTGTCGAATTTTCAAACAAAAAAGATTTAACCTTAACCAAAAACCAAATAGTTAAAAGTTCAAGTCATAAAGACGAATTTTTTAGAAGACAGTTGAATTTTCAACAAGAAGAGGAATTCTCAAAAAATATGTAATTGTTTATATTTTAACCAAAAAAGATGAAATTCCTACAAAAAGAGATGAATTTTAAAATCACAAGTACGAATTTTCAACGAATAAAATTAATTTTCTACCAAAAAGACAAATTTTCAACAAAATATATAACTTTTCAAAACAAATCTTCGAATTTTCACTTAAAAAACATCGTTTTTCAACCAAAAATGAAAAAGTTAAATTTTTTGTAAAAAAAATTACTTTTTAACAAAACAAATCATTTTAAAAAGAATAGTCAAATTTTCAAGCATAGACATGAATTTTCAACTAAAATAATGAATTTTCCAATCACACAAATTTGCAACAAATAAATATTTTTTAGTCAAGTAAAAAAAATGCATCCAAATGCAATCCAAAAATGGAAAAGTTCCATTTTCAGTTCAAAAAATTAATTTAAAGCAAATAAAACCAAGTAGTTTCTGTGTGGCATTCCGGACAAATAAAAACTTTTTTTTTTAAATTTTTCACCATTGGTCAACTCAATTGAACATTTTCAATTTTTTTTTTGTATAAAAAAATTTAATTTTTATGGAATTTAATAACCTTAGACGGAATAAAAGTAAGATAAAAATTTTCTTTGAAATATGATATTTCAAAAAATTACGAAAAATGCAGTTTTCTTAGTTTGCACCTAAAGTTGCAAAAAAAAATGTTTTTTTATTTTTATGCTCTTTTTATTAGACTAGGGAAATACGTACACATTTTTAGATCTCAAGCCAAATTATTTTCTGTTTTTTACACATCCTGAAACGTTAAAAACCCTTAAAAAATAGAAAAAAAAATTGTTTTTGCAACTTTAGGTACAAATTAAGAAAAGTGCATATATCGTCATTTTTTAAAATATTATATTTCGACGAAAAAATTTGTTTCTTACATTTTTCCGTCTAAATTTATTTACTTCCATAAACTTTACCCAAAGAGAAAAATGGAAAAAAATTGTTTTCCATACAAAAATGTTTAAAAAATTAAAATTTGAATATTTTCAATCGACTTGCCCAATCGTGAGAAATTTTTTATATTTTTTTCTTACATTTTTTCTTTAGTTTATTTAAAATAGCATCAAATAATTAACTTAATTAAAAACATTTTTTTTACGACTTTAGGTACAAATTAACAAAAATGCATATATCGTAATTTTTTTAAATAATATATATCGACGAAAAAATTTGTTTCTTACATTTTTCCGTCTGAATTTATTTACTTCCATAAACTTTACCCAAAGAAAAAATTGAAAAATTGCTTTCGATACAAAAAAGTTTAAAAAATGAAAATTTGGAAATTTTCAATTCGAAAACCTTTGTAAAAAATATACAAAAGAACAAATGGAAACGTTCGACTGAAAGTTTATAAACTACTTTTAATTTAAAAATAAGTCGAAAAACTAAACGCTCTTATTCAATTACAAATCCTATTCAAATATTGTTTCAATCTAAAATATTTCATTTTTAACCATTTTAATTTGAAATTCTTGAATTAAGGGAGACATTTTTTAAAAATATTTGGCAATATTTTAATTTTCATTTAAAGTGAGCAATTATAAATCAAATATTATAAATTAAACAATTTTAAACTGAATTATTTTTAATAGAAAGCCTGAAATTGTTAATATTTCAGAGTTTTAAATTAAAACTTTGAACGTTACAATTTTAATTGTTCTATTTAACAAATTTTTAATATGTAAGTGAAATTATTAAATTTTGATGCATAAATAACAATTTAACAATTATTAATTTGGAAAAAAATTGAGTTCATTTAAGAGATAATTACAAGTTTTGAGACGATCCAAACTTAATTTAAAAATGGAAAAGATTTCAAAAATAAAAAACTAAATTTAGATTTTTGAAGATATCGAAAGAAAATTGTAAAGCTTTTTAAGGATCTTTAAAGGTTTCAAGAAAATAAAAAAATTTCTTAAGTTTGCTAGGGAAATTCAAAATGATTTTTTATTTTGTAAAATTAATTTTAAGAGAATATTTAAAAAGATTAAAAATTGTTTTTTGAATGATAAATGACAATTGAACAATTATTAATTTCGAAAATAATTGAGAAAGTTTAAAACATATTTCGAAGTTTTGAAAATATTCCAAAATAATTTAAAACGTGAAAAGATTTCAAAACATTTAAAACACAATCCAGATTGTTGAAGATGTCGAACACAAAATTTATCAGCTTTTCAAACATTTTGAAAGGTTTTAAATTAATAAAAAAATTGTATCAAAATTCCTAGAAAAACCAACAATAATTTTGTTGTTGAAAAATTAATTATGAAAGAATATTTAATAAGATTTCCAAAATTTTCCAAAAAGAATCTGAATGATTTCAAGGTAATTTTTTTTACTTTTGCAGTATTTTCAGAAAATTGTAGGAAAAATTCGAGTTCCAAGATAATAAAGTTATTATTAGATTCCTGGAAAATTTTTAAATGATTCTTTCAAAACAAATTTTTAAGAAAAAATTTAGAAAGATTAAAATTTTTCAAGCATAAATTTCAAAAGTTAAAAATTTAGAAGTATTCCATTTTGAGTGTTTCAATTTGCGGTTTAGTTTTTATAACTTCAAATGAAAAAATTGTTATCTTCAATAGTTCGAATCTTTTAATTTCAGTGACCGCGATACATTCTTTCTCAATTGTTCAATTTTTATTTACAGTCAAAAAATTGTTCTAATTTGACCTAGGATGACAAATATTGAGATATGCACACTACTATTCTCCAACCGAGCAAGTCACGCCTACCCCGAAAGGGAAATGGCTTAATGGTATAATAATAATTGCAATTACATTATTTTAAATGACATAATATGTCATTAATAATAATATTATATGGTGTCCAATCGATTGCTATGTATTTGAAAAAAAAAACTTCAAACGTAAGGTTTTTTTTTTTTAATCACGATGATTCATTATTGTCTTTTGTAGCTGTAAACAAAAAAATACAAAAAAGTCAGAAATTCGTCTCAATAATAGAAAAAACTTGTATTTTCCTGTAATTTTGGTTGCAATTTATTGTATTTATTTGCAGATTCCTGTGAAAATAGTTTTACTTTTCTGTACTTTTTTGTAAACATTTTTCCACCAGGGTTATGGTCAATTTTTTTATTTTGACCAATATAGGTATGCAATATTTTGCATTCCCACGCAATCTTTTGCAGTCCCACTCAATATTTTGCAGTCCCGCTCAATCTTTTGTAGTCCCACGCAATCTTTCGCAGTCCCACGCAATCTTTTGCAGTCCCACACAATCTTTTGCAGTCCCACTCAATCTTTTGCAGTTCCATGCAATCTTGCGATCACGAAAAGTCCGAGCAATTAACGTACCCCTCGATGATTTCGAATAAAGTTCGAAATGAGCTACGCAACAAAATCTGGGAGAAATTTGGGTAAAGAAGTGTAGCTTCGGCTATCATCGGGGAGCAATTCGGCTCGAGGACGTTCGCATAACTTTTGCAAACGCTCTTGTTTGAAACTAACGGCAAAGTTAAGCCATGGATCACTGGGCGAAACATCCCATGGGGTATCTCTTGAACTCAACTTCAGGATAAATTGCGTTACTGCTCCCCGGACAGCTCTAGGCGATTAGGTTGAATGTCCCAGTATCGCTCTTTGCAGTATTGATGCAAAGAGCAAGGGCTACCCTGTATAATCAACTTCCTAAGTTTTAGTCTCAAATTTCATCTCCGAATTACTAACAGATACCTAAGTGCAGGACTTCATTTATATCTCAATCAGGGTGGTGCGATGCAGGTAAATTGAGTCTGCTCTCTTAAAATTAACCAGTGAAATCTCACTGATTTTCAGTAAAATTTCAATGATTGAAACAGCACAGAGTGTATCAGTGACAATCAGTGAGATTTCACTGGTTCACTCAGTGAAATTCCGTCACTGGTTTAATCAGTGAGGATCACTGGTTCACTTAGTGAGGTCGACTGGTTCACTCAGTGAAATTCCGTCACTGGTTTAATCAGTGAGGATCACTGGTTCACTCAGTGAGGTCCACTGGTTCACTCAGTGAAATTCCGTCACTGGTTTAATCAGTGAGGATCACTGGTTCACTCAGTGAGGTCCACTGGTTCACTCAGTGAAATTCCGTCACTGGTTTAATCAGTGAGGATCACTGGTTCACTCAGTGAGGTCCACTGGTTTAATCAGTGAGGATCATTGGTTACTCAGTACTCAGCTGGTTACACTCCAAATTCAAATCAGTCAAAATTTGACTGATTCAATTAATCAAGCATTTATTGACTGAAACATCAGTTATTTCTACTGACAAAACAGTCGTTTTAACATACGAATCAGTTAATATTGCTGAGTGAATCAGTTACTTGAATTGACTTCATTAAACTCCTATATTCAAATAAATAATTAAAATCAATCATAATTGACTGGTTAACACATTGAAAGTTACGGATTAGATCAATTATAATTACTGATTCAATTTGTGAATGTTAGTGGTTACATCATTAAAAATTAATTATTCAATTAGTGAAATATACTGATTACGCCATTCATAATTACTGATTTGATCAATGACAGATCAATGACCAGATTACAAAACATTACTAAAGATTTCAAAAGTTTAAAAATATTTAAAAGATTTAAAAACATTTCAAAGGTTTTTGTAAATTTTACAAAGATTTCGCGGATTTCAAAGATTTGAAAAAGGGTACAGTACACCAGATTTCAAACATTTTAAAACATTTTGAAGATTTGAAACGACTTCGAAAGGTTTCATAACTTTTTAGAAGATTTCAAAAAAAAATTTCACTAAGATTTCAAATAATTTAAAAAATTTGACATAGATTTCAAAGATTTAAAAAGATTTCAAAGATTTTAAACGATTTCAAATATTTCAATGATTTCAAACGAATACGAAAGATTTCACAAATATTTCAGAGATGTTAAACTATTTCAAAAGGTTTTAACAAATTTAAGAAGATTTCACTGATTTCAAACGAGCACAAAAGATTTCACAAACAAAGATTAAAGAAAGCTTTCACAAATATTTCATAAAAATTTCAAATATTTCACAGAAATTTCAAGAATTCACAGAGATTTTAAGTACTTCAAGATTTCAACGAATTCACAAATATTTCAAAAGATTTGAAAGATTTCACAAATATTTCAAAGATTTCAAGGATTTCTAAGACGACTTACTTTCGCAAAAAATTAAGCATTTGTTTATTTGTAGTTCTGCTTTTTTCAAAAATTGTGGTCCAATAAAAAATGAAATGGGTCATTTTTACATCTATAACAAACGGTTATTTCATTATTTGATGTGAAAAAAGGAGACCTGGAAGAACTTGACTTCTTGACCTGGAAAACCTGGAAAAGACCTTGAATTTCGTTCGTAAGAATCGCTGGGAACTCTGTTACAGTTTAGATCATTCTGAAAAATTGGTTAAAAATTAGTTTTTTAATAGCAAATTTAATTTGTTAATTGATATTTTGGCTGATTTCTACTGTTTTTTATATTTTTAAATGAAAATCTTTTTTGGTTGTAATATCAACTACTTGGTTGAAAGTTAAAGTACGTTTTTAAAAAGACGAATTTCCTACAAAACAGTTGAGTTTTAAACCCAAAAATATGACATTTTAACAACAACAAAAATGAATCTTCAACCCAAAAATATTAATTTTTTACCAAAATAATTGAATTTTAAACACAGGAAAGATGAGTTTTCAACAAAATAAATGACTTTTTAACCTAAACAGATAAATTTTTAAGCAAAAATGGAACTTGTTACATGTTCAGCTAAAAAAATTATTATTCAACTAAAAAATAGAATTTTCAACAATTTAGTTAAATCTTCAAACAAAGAAATGAATATTCAACTGAAATGATAAATCTTTGATCAAAAAAATTGATTTTCATCTGAATAGTTGAATTTCCATACCAAAAGATGAATTTTCTACTAGAAATAACAAATTTTCAGCAAAACACATGAATTTTCCACTAAAAAAGATACATTTTCCGCCAAAAATAAAGTATTTCAATTTTCACTCAGAAAAATAAATTTCCAATTGAAAAAAAGTATTCTCAACAAAACAGTCAAATTTTCAAGCATCGTAATACATTTTTAACCAAAAATAGAATAGTTAAATTTTCAGTAGAATAATAAATTTTCAAAGAAATAAAATAAATAAATAAACATTTCTATAAAAAAGGTCAATTTTCCACAAAAAATGGAAAAGTTCAATTTTCGATCAAAGACGTGAATGCTTAACTAAAATTATGTATCTTCAAACAAAAAATTAATTTGTAACCGAATAATTGAATTTTCAACCCGCCCCCATAACACGGAATGTTGTAGAAATATTGCTAGAATATTCAGTTGAAACATTGGCAACATTCTAAATGAATATTGCAGCAAGGTTCAAGAAACATTAAAATGTCCGACCCAGGCAATATTGGTCAGGAATATTTCCGAAACATTTCAAAAGAATATTGAAATTGCGCTCGCTTCATGTGTGTGAAAAGTGTCCACGAAATCTTGCCTAAATATTGCCGCGCAATGTTGCTGAAACATTGGCTGAGATATTGATGTAATGTCTCCATAAAATGTTTTCAGAATATATTTTTGAAAGTTTCTTTCTAAATTTATTTGCAGGTTTTATATATATTATTTTGAATTATTTATATACCTCTAATTAA
>CAKNYM010032045.1:0-22270 GCA_932195095.1 Andricus curvator
AGCGCTTCTAATAAAAATCCGGCTGCAGACGGTAAGGAGTTTAGGGATTCCATAGGATTGAGTACGTTCGGCTATTTTTCGTGATTGTGGGTTGCTTGGGGTAAAGTTAGAAGGACGGAAATTATTATTGGTTATATTATTATTTGATGATACATTATGTAAAAATAAATAAAACTTTGAAAAAAATACAAAAATGTTTCTTTAATTTCCTAAATTCACGTGACACCTTTTTCTACCTGCAATGAAAGGTCGGGCTCATTAAATTGAATTTCGATAATTTTCGATTGGACTACTTGAAGTAGAGCAAGAACAAACAATAATAACGTCAATTTAAAATAAATAAAAATAAAAATTCTTCTCTAACGACCAACTTTCAAATTTAACATCGGAATTTTGAAAATTAAAAAAACCAAGAATCGAACTGAAATTTAAGATAAAAAAAAATCATAATGGACATTGTCAAACATCCCTCTCCCATACTTTTCCTCCACTACTCCTCCTACAATCTTCTACTCCTCCACACCTCACTTCACCCCCTCCACAACTTCTTCCTCCAATATTCCCCTCCATCTCCTTGCTTCCTCAACTAACACTCACCTTCCCCTACCACCCTTCCACAGCCCTCACACCCCCTCCCCTACTCATCCTAATTCCTAATAATTTTCCCTCCTTCCCCTCACTTACACTCACTAATCCTACTTCACTTCCCTTATTGCTACTACTTCCCCTGCATTCATTAAGCCCCACTTTCTATAGTTTCCCAACTATCACTTCCACAATTCTCATTTCCCCTACCTGTCCCGACTTTCTCTCCCCTCACTTCCGATATGTCCGATCAAACTCTTCTGTTGATTCCGAATCGAGTCCGTTTCTGCCCGTGAAGAATTTTATAAATTCAGTCCGAACCAATCTGTTTCAATCGGAAATTCATTCCGAATGAGTCTAACTGACTTCGCAGGGGCTTGTATATAATTTTAGTCCGAATCAGCATGAATCAGAAATTTTGAAGGAAATTCGTTCCGAATGAATCCGAATGACTCAGAAGTTTCCCAAAAGAACCATTTCGATTGAATCCGCGTAAATCCGACATTTTCGAGAAAATTCATTCCGATTTAATTCGCATGATTCTGAAATTCATTTTTTTCAAACCTGCATGAAAACGGCAATTTATAACCGATTTAAAAGAATTTCAGAGTCAAATTTGAATGTTTAACGTTATTGTTAGTTAGTTTATTATTGTTAGTTTTTTTTCTCCACTTCAAATAGTCGAATCCAGTTCAAATTAAAAAAAAAAACGATTGAATTATTTGCTTCATTTTCCGCCTTAAATTGTAATCTGCTCTCCCAAGAATTAAAAAGTGAAACGTCTCATCGAAATTATTTAAAATGATTTCAGGTATGATCCAATTTACAACTCTTTGGATCCAGGACAGTGGCCCATATTCCCATTATCGAAATGATGGTAATTTATTTCAATGCGCCCCACCTTTGATTGCAGGTAGAACAAAGTGCCACGTGAATTTAGAAAATTAAATAAACATTTTTGCAATTTTTTTCGCCGTAATATTTTATTTCATCCATAATGTATTATCAAATTATAATATAACCAATAATGAATTCGGTCCTGCTAGACCAACCTTAAACCTCTGGAACAACCTTACTAAGTCTGCATAAATTCCCTTTTCCACATGAGATCAACAGACACTATCCTTTTAACTTACCCCCGAGTACCCCATAATCACCACAAATAGCCAAACTCTCAATAAGCCTTCAGGCAATGCCTGACGTACTCAATCCTGTGGAGTCCCTCAATCCCGTACCGTCTGCAGCCGGATTTGCATTGAGAAGCACTCCCATTCGTCTGAACATTTGGTCAGAGAAGTGGAAAACTGCAGAAAACCAAAACTCCTGAGCACAGCTGTGCCCAGCACTGCTGAGTAATTCAAGTAATGAAAATTATGACACTGTACAAAAATGTAGATATATGATATGTATTGTAATTTGTTGGCATTTTTGCAATTTATTTTAACTCTAATCTAAACTCGTGAAACTCGGCCATACGAATGTTTCGTGGCCGGACAAGCCGACCGAAAACATTATTCAGAGTATCGTTCTCATATATTGGTAAAATCTCTTCAGCAATGTTGCCATTTATCCGTAGTTTCACTCTTCCATAGTGATTTCCATGGTGATCACGAAGATCCGATCTAGGAGCCAGGAGTGGGAACAGATGTTCATGTTGAAATCTCCCAATGACGTACGCGTGCCTCTCATCTGTTCCTACATAGCAATGGTCTGACTCTATTAGTAAAGCTAGACCTGGGTAAGTTAAATCTTCGTAAAATGCAATATTATAAATATGAAGATCAGTAGGATGAACTGCATTCGGTTTATGTGGCCAAATTAATTCTGAAACGAGAAAGTTTAAGTAGGAGATTAATTATTGTATTAATATCAACTAATTGAATTAGTAATTTCCTGTACTAATCATTCAGTGTCAAAGATTTAGCTAACACTCCTTTGGGAGAAGAAGAGTTATTTCAATTTGAACGATTTCGAATAGGAAATAAATATAATTCTATGAAACAATGCACTTCAAAAGATATTATTATATTTACCTACAGGATTAGGGAAAATCAGAAAAATGGAGCACAGAATACAAATTACGGTTCTAATTTTTTTGGAATAAAGAAAACCCACTCTTGAAGAATTTGCAATAGGGACTGATGAATCTTCTTCAACATGTTCCAGTGTTCCTCTGTTTCTCGCGCGTGGCAAAAATAATTCAGATTTATAACACTGAAGTACACAGTAAAAATAAAACCTTACAATTTAATTTGATTTACTTTCAGAATTGCCTTAAATTCATTAGGTAACTTAATTTATGATATCGAGGTAAATGTAAAGTCACTCTGTCTTGGCGAATAGTAATGCAAGGTCGAAAACGAAAACAAAAGCCGCATGGCTGATCACAATTTTTCAAATTCAGTTCACCGAAGACGTAAATTCATCACGATCGACGTACTGTCTGTCATGACTACCTGAATCTCCGCATTCTTGATCTTACTTTGAAAACCAAAGATGGCGCACTTTTTTCAGCACAGCGTGCGGACTTTTAAGTTTTCGGGCTAATGCTGACCTTTCGGCCGTTTCGTTCTTCTTTTGATCACACCTTAAATTCCGTCGCTATATGGGCGGACTTTAAGATTTTCTTTTTACTGTGTAGTTTTACTGTTGTACGTCGTTTTTTTTTCTTTATACAAAATAAGTTAAGTTTGTTTGGTTCTTGATATTCCTGATTATTGTCATTGGTTACATTTATCGTATGTTTGTTTATTCTCTCAATGCCTAGAATTCTTATTTGTCGTAGTCGTTATAAAACTGGCCATTTTCTCCACTAATCAGAGCGCTAATTTTGACAATTATATTTTGTACGTATCCTCAAGTAAAATGTCTGAATTAATATCTAGTCTATTTTGTCTGAAACATAAAACAACATAACTTGATCTATGTGTATTCTCGTAATGTTGCTCTTCTAATTTATAATCAAGTTGTTGTTATCTAGTAATTGTAATATTGTGCCTGGGCCTTTCCTACTAGGATCCAATTTGTTTAACATGTTGTTATTTTTCCATTTAACCAGGTCTCCAATTTGATAGATCAGATTGGTTCGCGTTATATTTTTATCCAATCTTTTTTTAGACTTCTCTTGTTGTAGCTGGGTCCTCTCCTTAGCCTTTTGTATGTATTTCTCATGATTGGCTTTCCACTTGCGTATCAGGTGGTTGTAGGCGAGTGTGGGTGACCGGGCTAGTGTTGAGGGAACATATGGGTCTCTCCCAAAGGCCTGAGGATGGAATGCAGTAGTTTTAATGTGCTTAATTTTGAACATTTTTTCAAACTGCTACCTAAGTTCTGACAATAAGTTCTGTCCTTGATCAGTCAGAATGACCTGTGATGCCCTAAACACGTAGATGTAATGTTCCATAAAATTATCCCGAATGCTTTCAGAAGTTTCACTTTTCATTGCTAGTTATAATATCCCGGATACTTAAAATATACTTATTTCCACTTCTTGTCTCTGGCAACGGGCCGAATATATCCATGGCTACTTTCTCATGCGGGTTTAGGGGAATATCGGGGATAATACCTGTGGCTTGGTTTGTTATTCTAACTGCCTTTTGTAGTTGGCAGATAGGGCATGATTTGACGTACCTTTTTATTTCTTCGTCCATTCCTGCCTATTCTGCTTTTGTTCTTGCTTTGCTAATGGCATGTTTTTCTCCCAAGTGATCACCATGAGCTTCTCTAATGACTTTTTCCTTTTCTTGTTTAGTTAGTTCGCGAGTTTCACTGCAACACAAGTAAACACTTGAGTCTGCATAGTAGTTGAACAAATAGTTGACCATTTCTACTATTTCTTCCTTTTCGATAGGTGTAAACATAGGGTCTCCAACGTGAGGTCGTATTACAGTTAATTTCTTGTTCTTGAAATCATCGATCATCCAACCTAGCTGTCTTAGCCATTCTTCTTCATTATAATTTGGCATATTATCCCTTTCAATTCTGTTCCATAATTTTCCGGCTGCATTTGAAATGCATTTTTCACTTTCACCCTTTCATTTGTCACCAGGTTTGCTTTCCACTCTAAGTAACTATCGATTAGATTGGAATTCTGTTTAATGTGTTTTAGACTTCCTGATTCATCCTTAGTTTGATCCTCAGAGGATTCGCTCATTCTTCTTTAAAATAATTTGATTTTGATCTTGCTGTCGACTTTCTCATTGCCAGTAATTATGGACTTAGGTTTATTGTACTTGGAGGCATTTAACTCTTGCCTAATGGGCATGTCGAATATTTTTATGTTGGGTAATTTGTCCTCTGGTGTGATTCCTTTTCCCGCTATGTATGCGTCTTCTAGAGATCTACTGAGTACGCCTGGACTGGTAATCGGGAATAGTCTAGATAAGCAGTCCGCAGCTTCATTCTCTTTACCTTTAACGTACTGGACTTCATACTTGTATTGTTCTAATCTGATTCTCTATCTCAGTAGGCGTGAGATTGGGTCTTTCACGTTATGGAGCCAAATCAAATTTGGGGTCGCTGAACACGAATCCATTCGCAGAATTGAGCCAGCACGTCAGGATATGCAGTAAAATTAAAAAAAAAATACCAATTGAGAAATTGGTATTGTAGGGTGTGAGTATTTTGGGTTTGTGGGTTTGGGGTTTGTGGGTTTGTTGCTTTTTTAACGGGAGTCCCCTTGCCTCTCACGTCATTCGTTCTTTATAATTCGTTCAATGCTTATCCTTCCTTTTCGGAATAACGTGTTTTTTTTCGTTTCAAACGATCTGCGAATGAGTGGTATTTTAGTATCACGTTGTAGGCTCCAGCAGTAATCGGCCATCATATTTTCATTACAAAAACACCATGGTATCTTTGTTCCATTATTTTGATATCCTGGTGGAACCTTTCGCCGTGCTCCTCACTGAAAGCCCCAAGATTTTGCGGAGAAAATTCAAGATGTGAATGAAGGTAATGAATTTTACAGTTCATTGAACATCCCAAATTTTTGTATGCGGTCAGCATTTCCTCGACATGTGTTTTATAATTTGGATCCTTATTGTTGCCCAACAATTTTGAGACGACATTTTTAAAACCTGTCCAAGCAGCAAGTTCAAGTGTTGTTATTTTATTTAGAAACTCTTCATCATTTGTAAGAGCCCTTATTTGAGTTCCATCCAAAACTCCCTGATCAATTTTTGCTTGAGATATATTTGGGAACTTGATGAAGAGATAGCTAAAAGCATCACTGTCACTTGATCTCATAGCTTTAATAAATTGCTTAATGAGCCCGAGTTCAATGTGCAAAGGTGGTAAAAGTATCTTTGTAGTGTTTACTAATGGATCATGTAATACATTCTTTGAACCTGGAGTCAAAGTTTGACGAACTGTCCAAACTTTTTTCATGTGATGGTTAGCACGATCACGACTATCCCATTCGCACAAAAAACAAGGAAATTCAACAAATCCATTCTTTTGACCAAGTAGAATTGTTATGATCTTTAAGTCACCGCATATTTGCCAGTTGTGTTCATCATATTTTAATTTAGTAAGCAACAGTTTAAGATCATTGTACAATGATACTGCTTTAAAACTTTGTGTGGATAAATCAAGAAACAGCCGCCAATCATCAGGATTGTAATTGATGCAATTAAATTCAGAAATAAAACCTTTAATATCATTACAAAAAACTAATGAGCCTTCGTGGGTGAAATAATGCCTAAAAGGTTCATCTCTTTGTCTATAAAAAGATACATTAGTATCTTTTGTAAGAACTCCTTTTTCTTATAGCCTAGATGTGAGAAGCTCAGCGTTTCCTTTTGAGAGTCCAAAATCTCTTACGAGATCATTTAGTTCTGGTTGGTTAAACATTTCAGTAGCTTCTTTATTTTCGTAATCGACTTATTCGAGAGTAGATTCACCATCTTCACTATTTGTTGACACCTGAGGTTCTGCAATTTCTTCATTCACTTCCATGGATTCGTTTTCCTTTATTCTTCTGCCAACTGAGGCTGGTAGAATGTTTTTTTTGAATTGGCATTGTAACAGAAGCGACTGATGGACATGAAATATCAGATATGTTTGTCGCATTAAATCCAAGTGTATAAACTTAACAGAAATAACAGTCATCTATATGATTCGCAGATTCTCGCCAAATCATACGAGGATTGAAGCGTTTCTTTGTTTTATCTCCCTTTTGCCATTTACTAAGAAATGTCACACAATAAGGGCACAAAGTATTTGGTATCCGAGTCTTATCAAAATCACTCTATTGATATAAAGGGCCTGAGTTTGAAATAACATTGTACTTTTTGAAGAAAAATCACAATGTGCAGAAACTATCCGGATGAGTTTTGTCTTGTTTGTGGAGAATTCGTGTTGAAAAGAAACAGGAAGATTTTTACAGATCATTATAAACAAACATATAACTCTTGCTATCCAAATGCTATGACCGATTTTGATAAGACTCGGATACCAAATACTTTGTGCGCTTATTGTGCGACATTTCTTAGTAAATGGCAAAAGGGATATAAGACAAAGAAACGCGTCAGTTCTCCTATGATTTGGTGAGAACCTGCGAATCATATAGATGACTGTTAGTTAGTTCTGTTCTGTTTCGGGTATTGCTTGCAGTAGCCTTGCAAATAAATCCAACCCGTCAGAAAGTAAACACTCAGTGGCGTGTGAACCATTTCCTAATATTACGCAATATACGCGCGTGAGTACCCGAGCACTGCCCCTTTGTTCCTACGCTGCTGGTATTTCACGCTTGATTGAACACCCTCTCTCGACCCTGAGGGGCTCCACTCTCAGCCCGAAACCACCGCGGCAGCAATTCTCGGAATTAGTAAACCCGACATGTTTAAGTACAGCCTCCAGTGTATCTACATTTTTGTATATTTTCATAATTTCCATTACTTGAATTACTCAGCAGTTCAGCATTATCACCAAGAAATATTACCTTATAAACACAGATGGCAGTAGCTGCGTGGTGATTCTTGACTCGTCGAGATTTCAAATGTTTACATTCCAACTCGTCTGTCGATTACCGACTGTGCTCAGGAGTTTTGGTTTTCTGCAATTTTCCACTCCTCTGACTAAATGTTCAGGCGAATGTGAGTGCTCATGATAAAAATCCGGCTGCAGACGGTAAGGGATTTAGGGACTTCACAGTATTGAGTACGTCAGGCATTACCTGAAGGCTTATTGCGAGTTGGGCTCTTTGAGGTGATTGTGGGGTACCTGAGGTTAAGTTAACAGGATAGTGTCTGTGGATCTCCTGTGGAAGAGGGAATTTAGGTAGACTTATGGAGGTTGTTTTAGAGGTTTAAGGTTGGTTTAGAAGGATATAAATTATTATTGGTTATACTATAATTTGATGATACATTATGGAGAAAAATAAATAATACTGTAAAAATTGCAAATGTGTTTCTTTAATTTTCTAAATTCACGTGACACATAATAATAATAGTGACAGAATAATTTCGATAATGGAAAAATATTTGAAATCATTTTAAATAATTTCAATGGGACGTGTCACTTTTTAATATTCTTATTTCAGCAGAATACAATTTATGGTAGAAAAAAACAAAGTGACTAATACGTTTGTTAAAATTTGGAATTAACAAGATATGAAAACAATAACTGGATTCGACTTTTGAATTACAGAGCAAAACTAACAATAATAACATTAACATCGATAACAATAGAACTCTTCAAGATAATAAGCCAATCATTTACATTATCTTTCTTGAAAATTAAAAAACCAAGAATCCAACAAAAAATTCCATTCAGAATATTTAAAAGTTAAAGTTCTTCATCAACGTCTATTATTCTTGAAAATTAAGAGAACAAAAAACAATAATTCAACGAAAAACTAAATTCAGAATAAATCCAAATTTAATTCCCGATTAAAAATCCAGTTTTTTTAGGTTTGGCCTTCAAAATTAAATTTTCGGGTATTTTGACTATCATATTTGTAATCAGCATGTCAGCAAGTGCTGATCTCCCTATTGCGTAAAAAATTATCTTAATCTCTCTAAATTATACGTAAGAATGTTATAAATCTGAAGTACTTTCGTAACGCGCGAGAACCAGATTATTTAAATAAAGATAATTTGGATGGACCAATGAGATTGTGAATAGTGTCTTCTACACTGGAACATATTGTAGAATACTCATTAGTCTCTAATCAAAATTCTTTAAAAGTGGGTTTTCTCTATTTCAAAATAATGAGAACCGTAATTAGCATTATGTGCTTCATCTTTCTGATTTTCCCTAACCCTATAGGTAAATATAATATCTATAATTTAAATTGCATTATTAATAGCAGTATATTTATATCCTGCTCGAAATCGTTCAGATTGAAATAACTCTTCTTCTTCCAAACCACAGCATTCACTAAATATTTTAAACAAATGTTTAGTAGGAAACTACTAATTCGATTAGTCGATATAATCACTAATTCTTTAGTTAGTTAATACAATAATCAATTTCCCACTTAAACTTTCTCATTTCAGAATTAGTTTGGCCACATAAACCGGATGCAGTTCATCCTTCTGATCTTCATATTTATAATATTGCATATTTCGAAAGCTTAAGCAACCCAGGTGAAGCTTTACCATTAGAGCCAGATTATTGTGATGTAGGAACAGATGAGAGGCACGAGTACGTCATTGGGTTATTCATCTATAAACATATGATCCCATTCCTGGGTCCTAGAGCAGATCTTCCTAATCACTTCGGAAGAGTGAAAGTACGGATAAATGGGGATATTGCCAAAGAGATTGTACCAATATATGAGAACGATCCTCTGAATAGTCTTTTCGGCCCGATTGTCCGGCCACGAAACATTCGTATGGCCGAGTTTCACTTATAAGAGTAATTCCAAGAGTATTCACTCTGAATGATAACTATGGAAAAGTTAAAATAAATCACGGAGAAAAATAGAATTCGAAAAATAGGGACTTAGTCGTATGTTTCGCAAAAATCGGATCCACGATGAATTTTGTTATAAGAGTATTGGGCGCCCAGCCCTTCGTCCAGATGTGTAGTGCTGCCTACAGTGGCGCTTGAAACATGGCTGCTCCCAGTTCAGGACTTAGTCCGGAATGAGGAAGGGGAATGGCCTGAAATATTCATTGTGGATTCCGATTCCTTCATTACCAGTTCTCATTCCGGAATTTTTTAACACAATCCTGGTCGTCTGGGATTCACTTTGAAATTTCCGATGCTCAAAACTCGAATGAGGATCCTTCAAATAATCGGCTAATTCTTCCATGAGTTTGGGCCACATAATTGTCGTGCATTGCATGCTTCTTGGGTGCGTTTAGTTGTGATGTTATATTGTATGAAAGAAGAAACTAATTCTGACAGAGGCTTGTTCCAAATTCCTTCCAGTATTGGTTCAGCCCTGGTCTAATTTTCCTTAGCTCGAATACAATTCTGCTCCAGCCTATTTGATTATCTAAGAAACAGGAAAACAAATTACAATACATACCATATACTTTATAAAAACCGACCACAAAAAAAATGTGTGGTGATTCTCGACTCGTCGACATCTCAAATATTCACTCAGAGAAATGTCCTCTGGTGGCAAAAAGATGTTTTTTGAAGTAAATGGAATTTCCTCTTAAAATTAAGGTTGAGAGGATTTTCATTTGTCTCAACAGGAATTCTTTTACAGCAAAAATTTTCCTTATTCTACTAACTTCACCTAATCTTGCAGCCAAATAATTCTGTTTGTGTAAAAAATATATTCACGTCGTTCAAAATAGAACAGGCAAGAGGACGACGCTGTTGTTTCAAGACAACTTTTTCTCTGAGTGTTTACATTCCAACTCGTCTGGTCTGTCGATAACCACTGGTCGCCACAGGATTGAGGACATCAGGCATGCCATGGAGGCTTTTTGAGAGTTGAGCTATTTAGGGTAATTGTAGGGTACTTGGGGTTAAGTTAAAGATTATTGTCTGTTGATCTCGTGTGAAAAAGGGAATGTAGGTACACTTAGTATGGTTAGTTTAGAAATTTATGGTTAGTTTAGAAGGACGGAAATTATTATTTGTTATACTATACTTTGATGATACTATATAGAGAAAAATAAATAATGATGTAAGAAAATACAAAAATGTTTATTTAATTTTCTAAATTCATGTGACACCTTCGTATACCTACAATGAAGGATGCTGCGCATTGAAAAAATGAATTGGAATAACTTCGATAATGGAAAAATAGGACATTGTTTTGGATTTAAAGAGTTCTGAATACGACCATATCTGAAAACATTTAAAATAGTTTCAATGGGGTGTTTCAATTTTTAGTTCTCAGCAGAGTAGATTACAATTTATGCTTGAAAAGAAAGCAAATATTTCAATCCGTTTTTTAAATTTGGAATCTTCAGGATATGAAAACCTGATAATAAAAATTAACTGGATTGTTCGTATCATGGTCCCACTACTGACTCCTGGAGTGGATCTTCATAATCGCTTAGGAAGAGTGAAAGTACGAATAAATGGCAACATTGCCAAAGAGATTAACCCAATATATGAGACGAATCCTCTGAATAGTGTTATCGGCCCGGTTGTCCGTCCTCAAAACATTCGCATGAGCGAGTTTCAGGAGTATACACTCGTAATAATAACTATGAATGAGTTAAAATAAACAGCAACAATGCCAACGAGATTGTACCAATATCGAATGAGAATCCTTTAAGGCCCCTGAAAATCATCGGTAAATCGGTCTTCATAAACTGAGGCCAAACGGAGAAGCGATTTTTACTAGTTTTTTGTTTATATAATCTAAAGAGTATAAAGACTCCCGATAAAGGCTCTTTTTCAGAAAATATTTTGTTTTTTATGTAATAGTCGAAAGAACAAAATGCCCCCTATTGGTGGCCCAACGAAAACACGACCATTGCAGTAGATGAGTGTTCTACAATTAATATAAAAAGGGAGAAGATAAAACAGTTGTCGATAACGGTTTTTGGTTTCGTGACATACACTAGAACCCCAATTTTGTAACCCCTGGTTTTGTAATTCCTAGAACTGCTGTCCCACGCAGTTTCTCAGGGGGCAGGCGAGAGATGTTTGCGAACTTGCCCGAAACACGCCAGCAGTGTAGTGGACAGACGCAGTGCAGGGGTACTCACATGCGGAGATTGCGCAATATTATGCATGCCAATTGGAAACAGTTCAGGCGGCCCTGATTGTTTACGTTTCGATTTCCCCGATTTAGTAACAAAGCTATTTGCAGGAAACTCCCGACACTGTCACTAAATCGGAATCCGAGTGTACTATGCTTTTTACGAGCTACGCCAGAGAAAGGGAATTTTCTCGGTTCTGGGTTTTGGCGAACCTACCGATAAAACGAAAACTACCATCCTTCAGGACACAAAACGCCCACTATAGCCAAGGTTGATTCATTCAGGGGTGAACACAACATACAAAAAGTAGCGGTCGCTAACCAATTGAGTGGGTGGGTGGGGGTGGACAATATCATGAAATGCAGATTTTAATTGAAATAAATTTATAGACCCATTTTTTACACATTTACTTGTAATATTCTATTGTTTAAAGTCGCTACTTTTCGTATATGGTGTGGTCGCCCCTGCCTGAATCAACCTTGGCTATATTGGGCGTTAGTTCACCTGCGGACGTGTTGTAGCGATATAGATTTTGGGGCCTTAGAGCCCTCAAAATATATAGGTTTACATGCACGAAGTGTATCTCGAAAGCTAGTATCGACTAGCAAGTTATCGATTGGTCGATGTTTGTTCAAATTCAAATAAGAATTTAATGTTAAACTAATAACTATAACTTAAAAATAAAGAATAGGAACAATTTAGAAGAAATACTCCTTATTTAATACTCTCTTTGTCCTGAAATAATAGAAAGAATTAGAATTATAGATTTAATTTGATATCAGGGAAATACTTATAGTCTACTACGAAATCAGAAATAGGTTAGATTCTTATCATTCCTAAAAATGATTCATTGATTTTTGGTATCAAAACGTGAAAAAATTCAAATTTTGAGTCTAACGACGCAAAACATGAGAAAAAGTCTCAGAGAGAAATTATAGCTTTCAAACTGTTCTATGTTTCTCATAACTACTTTTTGATAGGACTTGTCATTTGGGTTTGATTTATCGAAAATACTATGAAAAAAAAATAGAAAATTCTATTTTTGAGCCAAACGACGTGAGTCACGAAAAAAGGTTTCAGAGATGAATTGTAGCTTTTTAAAAGACCTATAATTTTGCTGAAAACTATTTTTTAATAAAACTTTATATTTTGGTTTTATTTATCTAAAATACTATGAAAAAATCTAAAACTCAAATTTTAAGTCAAACGATGCGAATTATGGGAAAATGTCTTGAAGAGGGATTACAGCTTTTAAATAGTCCTATAAAATTTCGTGTAACCATTTTTTTATTGGACTTGTCATTTTTGTTTCATTTATCGAAAATACTATGCAAAAAAATCGAAAATTCAAATTTCGAACCAAACGACGTGAGATATGGGGAAAAATGTAACCGTTTAAAATTAAAGGTCAAAGCATCGCCGTCTGTAATTTGGTGATTGTGAATTCTCTTTTGTTAACGCTCCTTTGGTTTTAACGAACACATTAAACACTATTATATCAAATGTACATTAGATTTATTTCTGTATCTCGGCCTGGGATTCCTTATTCAGATATTGCAAAATAAAGTACAAATTTTATTTATCTTTTCAATACATGTCTATTATTATATTTAAACCAAAAATATGCATCTTAGCGTAAAGCGGTTCTATTAAAATTTGTACATGTAATTTAGGCGAAAATTTTTGTTAAATGAAATGTTATTGTAGCTTGTGTCGTTTTTCCAAAAAGTTAATTTTTTTATTTATAATGTATTCTTATAACAAAGTTTATAACAAATTTGTAGATCTTTTTTGGTTGAAAAACTTTCGTTTTTTCATTTTTTTTTCATCTATTGTGTCGTTTTTCCAAAAAATTAATTTTTTTATTTTTAATCTTATTTTTTACGATTAAAACAAAATTTATTCGTCCTATCTAAAACTGATTATTAACAATTTGTAGATCCTTTTTGGGTGCACAACTTTTGTCTATTAATTTCTTTTTTCGTACCATGTGTCGTTTTTCAAACATTTTTATTTTTAATGTTATTTTTCACGATTAAAACAAAAACTACGCGTCCTATCGAAAAATTATTGATGGCAAATTTTTGGCTCTTTTTGGTTGAGCAAATTTGTCTATTCAGTTTTTTCATAGCTTGTGTAGTTTGTCTAAATTTTAATTTTTTTTTCAATTTTATTTTTTACGATTAAAATTTTTCTACCAGGAAGATTAATGTTCTACCGAAAAGACGAATTTTGAACAAAATAAATCAATTTTCAACAAAGTTGTTGAATTTTGAAGAGAAAAAGGCGAATTATCTACAAAACGCTTGAATTTTCAACCCAAATATATAATTTTTCAACAAGAAAAGGAATTTTGTACAAAATAGTTAATTTTTTAAAAAATAGTTCAATTTTTATAAAAATAGTTTTATTTTTCACCAAATATTTGAATTTTCAAACCAAAATATGAATTTTCAACAGAAAAGTTAATTTTCAACCAAATTGTTCAATTTTGGAGCCCAAAAGATGAAATTTCCTACAAAATAGTTCAAATTTCAATCGGAAAATATGAATTTTTAACCTAAATAATGAATCGATTACATATATAAGCAACTGCCTGAGTTGTCACACCATTTTCAACAGCCATATTGTTGTGTCTGACTACGACACAAATTTCCTACAGCCTTGTCAAGTCGTGTTTTTCAGCCGCCTGTTACGAAAAAGTATTATAGGACTATAAAAATAATTATAAGAACCAATATATGAAAATAGTGATAGAAATTTATATTGAAATATTGAAATAAACCGTGTAAAAAGTAGAAGAAACTATTTTTCATCATTATTTATATTGTAGAAATCAACCACGTTCTCTAGAATGTCGCCAAAATATAGCTGTTCGAAAATTTAAATTTATTTGGAAAACTTGCACCACATTTTCTAGATCACATGATCAAAGAAAACAGATAGATTTATACAAAACATGTTTTCTGTACTTAAAACTAATATCATCAAATATAAAATAAAAATAAAATATTCAGATACATTGGAAATACATGTCTTAAATTCATGTTTCTCAAACCAAATCAAAATTAGTGCTGATGTAGAATAAGTTTGTTGGTATTAATATAGATGAAAATAAAAAAATTAGAAAATGGAGAAACTTCATAGAGTGTCTATTCTGTTTTAAAATCCAAAGTTGTTTTGAACACCTCACAATATTCTTCATCCTTCGAATTGTCTGACATATTATTCAGAATGTCAATTAATTCCACTGTCAAATGTGGTCTTTTCGCAAACAAAGGCTTAAATTCCTCCATATTCTTTACAACTTGGCTATGTAAAGAAACAAAATTTAGAGCCACTTTCTTTAAATCTGGAATCGAATACGTGTCAGCAGCTTCCAGAGTTTTCAGAACATTGTGAATCCCTAGATTTTTGTGCATAGCTGCACTACAAATTTCTTTCAGCCTTTCCAAACCATATTTTTCCGCAGCAGCTAAAAGTTCTATAGCTGACTCTCTCAAATCCAGATCGTCGACTTTATCACCATAAATAAAACGGAGCATTTTTTCAACGATTTCTGGATTCAAATCTTTAATTTCGATAATCTTGTTAATTTTTTCACTCATCTCATGTGAAAACATCGCGGCAAAAACTTGACTGCGTGCAGCAAGAATAGCTTTGTGAGCTTTAAATTCCTTATCCTTAACAGAAATTGTTATGTCGTGGAAGGTTTGGTCGTTGAGGAAGAATTGGGATATTTCTTGAAGGCAATCTTTCGATCTAAAAGATCTAATCGAGATTTTCTTGCACACGTCCTCAATGGATTCAAGAACACGCACTTTACAAGAAATTATTAAAGTCTTTCTTGAAGTTTCATTCCAAATCAATTCTTCATGAAGAAGTTTTCCACTCATCTTCTCCCACGTACAGCCCTCGCATGAAAGACCCATATAGTCTTGCGGACCATAAATTGTTCCAGAAGAAGTAATGAATGATAGCGATACATGTATATAAGTTTGGCTTGATTGTGCAAATTTTCGTGTTATATCAATCTTAAATGTTTTTTCGTTTGTCTCAGTTATTTCTGGAGGTTCAAATTCAATATACCATTTATCTTTTTCTTCTCCATCTAAAGGGAATTCATGCGATTTGAGTCGTTTCACGGTTTTACTGACGATATCATAATCTTCGATGTTCCATCTGAGACTGTAAGTTTTGAACTTCATTTGTGTTGTGAAAGAATAATCTTCATTCACGTCAGTGGATTCTCCGACTGAGATATCTTTTTCGGACATGACGAACCTGGAAGGAGTAAATAGTTGCATTGACGAGATGTTCTCTGGAAATCTGCATTGCGACAATCTCGCATTGGGACACTGGGTATTAAAGTCATTTACTCTCAAGATTTATGACTGATTCTTATTTAATGGGAAATTTCATGGTCTTTGCGCGACCCCTAAATATGAACCGATTTCGCTCAAATTTCCTCAAATTTCCTTTGTTATTGCTTTGGACTGCCAACGGGCATTAATGGCTTCATAAATTGTTTATAAATTTTCAATTCATCACAATTTTTTTTGTTAAATAACATTTTAATAATATACCAGAACGATTTCAATTCAACTAAATTGTTTTCAATAAAGTATATTAACAATATAATAAAGTATCAATAAAGTAAAATGTTGAATGCAATTTTTATGTTGTTTAAATCTATCCTTAATAATTCTGATCAATAACGAGTTTATTTAAGTAATTTGTTCAGAGACAGAAAAAAATCATATTTTTGAAATGGCTTATTTCCCTGCTGCATTTGTTTATGTATTACTGAACCCAAGAAGAAATTATAAAATCGGCTTTAACCGTTTTCTTAGAAATTTAATGCAGATCATTTACGGGATGGTAGCCCTGGCGGACCGAATGAACGGAACGGATACGCTACAGCGTATCCTCACAGTATCCACATCGTATCCTCTCCGTATCATGCAAGAAAAACTCATTAAAAAAGGAAGATGAAGATTTCACTTCTTGAAATTCGGATTCTACGTGAAATTTTGCGTTGAAATGTCACGAAGTAATCGCAATAGTTTTTCTTGCAACATTAAAAACTTTAAAAAAATATAATACTTATCGATAACGTGGAGCGTATCCGTTCCGTTCGTTCGGTCCGCCAGGGAGGTTAGCATTCATAATTAGATAAATCATATAAATAATAAATTTATTAAAAGGTGTGTGTCTCGAACCTCGAAATGATATCTTACCTTTGAATAAATTAAACTTTGAGAGTTTTAGTTCCGTGCATTTAAGGATGATAAAAAATTTCCAGAATATATTAAACTCCTGACAAAACGATCCATCAATCAATAATCAAGTTTTTACCAGTTTTCACTTTTAGGGCGTTTTCACACGATTGCAGATCAGCACACAATCTAAGAAAGTTAACCAATAGGAAGAACTCTGCCACAGGCTGCCATATTGGATAAGTTAGCGCGCGAGAATGTAGTATATTTGAAGGGACGTAAATTTCATGAGAGAAGATTTCAAGTAAAAGATAAAGTAATTGTACAATTTATAAATCAATGAAATTAGTTTGAAAATAATGTAATAGATAATATTAGAAAATATTAAGAAATATAGAACTTATTATCCTTGTAATGTAGAAGAAATATGATTGATATAACCTCTCAATGCACATGAAAAATTTTACCTTTTAACGCAAATGTAATGAAGTACCATTGCCTGAAAAGAAAAAGGAAGTTTGTTTTGGGTCTCAAAGCACAAATAAATAAATGCAAAATATCGATATCATAGTCTGTATTATGATAATATCAGTTTTTATAATTCGTATATACATTCACGTAAATGCTAAAAAAACCTCTCATTGTACACAGAGAAACATATTCACACCTTATATTCGTATGAAATAATGAATCTACAATATATAATGATCAAATTAACATACAAGTTTTGCTATAGTGTAATATATATACTGGGTGTTTTTTTTTAACTTGAGACATCGAAATATCTCAAAAAATACGCATCCTATGAAAAAAATATACGTAATAAAAACTTTTTATTTTCGAGGCGGAAAAGCGACTTTGAAAAAATGTATATAAGTTTTATAAGTCTCTAGCAATCTTTGCGAAATATTTGAAATATTTTTAAAATATCAAATAATATTTGTGAAATTATTGAAATCTTTGTTAAATCATTAAAATCTTTGTGCACTCTTTCTGAATTATATGGGAATTTTTTTTAAATAATTGAAATCTCTGTGGAATCTTTTAAATCTATACAAAATCTTTGCCAAAAATTTGTGAAACTTGTTTAATCGTTGGGAAATCATTGAAATCTTTCAGAAATCTCTAGCAATCTTTGCGACAAATTTTAAATATTTTAAAAATATACAATAATAATTGTGAAACTATTGAAATCTTTGTCAAATCGTTTAAATCATTGTGCACTGTTTTTGAAATATATGGAAAATTTTTCAAATCTTTGGGAATCTCTGCGAAATATTCAACATACTTGTGAAATATTTAGTAATATTTGACAAATTTATGAAATCTTAGGTAAGTCATCGAAATCTGTACTAAATATTTAAAATATTTGAAATCATTGGGAAATTATTCAAACCTTTGTGAAATCTTTGCAATCTACTTGAAGTCTATACAAAAATTTTGAAATCTTCGTGAAGTCTTTCTAAAACCTTTGAAAATCTTTGCGAAATATTTGTTAAATTTGTGAAATCTTTGAAAAATAATAGAAATCTTTGTGGAATCTTTGACAATATGGATTTTATACGTGTCATTATTATTTATTATTTATGTAGCCCTGCCCCCACTTAGAAAAAAAGGCTCATCCGCTTCCGTAAATGCTATGGATATTTTTCTTTAGATACCGTATGATATATATATAAAATATGAAAGTCTGTCGTATTAGAAATTATATTATACATTTCTTTGGCGAATGTATATACAATTAACTCACCGTTTTTGGGGTTGAACTTTTTATTGATTGACACAACCGTCAACTGCACACATGCATGGCATTTTTATCTATAAGAATATGCAATTAAATGATTTTACAAGATAAGTAAACGTGTAATTCTCATACAATTGAGCTTGTCCGTAATAATAAATTGTCTACTTTTGGAGTAAATGATTTTTCGACTATTTCTAATTGTGCCACTTTTACATAATTTACAATCGATAATCAGAGATATAATCCACGGAAAATATGTAAAAAAAATTAGACGCATATATATGTGCAATCTGCAAATTGACTTAGTAGGTTATGTTTACAATTACAGCTACTTCGTACACTTATTAAAGTACAGTTACCAATATGTATAATACAACTTTATAATACACGAAAATATTTATCCTTGCCGGATGGCCTCGTTATATTCACTTTCAAACTAGTATTTTCAATAAAAACTCCACTCCAATTTACACAAAGTTGATCTTAACACGTTGCACTTGCACAAACGGATAGCGTCAGCAGTGCGCTTCTTCCACGTCATTTAAATATTGAGAATTTTCGCAAGTATTGAGATTCGAAATCAGCGACCCCAAAACTCCCCGTACAGTAATTTTTGGTCATATCAGCTCGGTCTTACAATTTTGGTCCGCCATATTGGATCCGCCATTTTGAATTTTAACATTTTTACTTTAGATTCGAAATCAGCGACCCGAAAACCCCCAGTACAGTAATTTTCAGTCACATGAGCTCGGTCTTACAATTTTGGTCCGCCATATTGGATCCGCCATTTTGAATTTTGACATTTTGACTTTAGATTCAAAATCAGCGATCCGAAAACCCCTTTAATACGACAAATAGTCAAATTTACATTAGTGAAAATCATTCAATCCATGAAGGCATAAAAAATATATGTAGCATGTTAAGCATAATGTCTCAGCGCCCATGGTGTCAAATAACACAACTTTTTGTCAAAAAATGTCAAACTTAACCTACATTTTCAAGGTCAAAAATATATTCTGTCAGCTTTTGCGTATTTTTCCTCTATTCTATAGTCATTTATCTGTAATTTCAAACCAACAAAAATCCCTCTAGCTCATTCCTATCAAAAGTTCTACGATTTTTTCACGAACTTTTTCACTTTAGCCCACTGTGATGCCGTTTCAGAGACGTTCAATCGGCAGGGGACCGAGACGCTAACGGTTGCTATGGTAACAAAATGGCGGCCTGTGACAGAGTGCGCGAGTGGGGACGAAACTGGGGACGCTTAAGGCTAGACCGTGTGTTCTTAGATCATGGATCAGCAGATTGCATGCAGAAAGTCCACAAGGGTGAAAGAGATGGAGAGCAGCGTACCTCTTTCACTCTTGTAAACTTTCTGCATGCAATCTGCTGATCTGCAATCGTGTAAAAGCACCCTTATTGTGGGTGTGGTAATGTATGTTTTCTGCATGGAGAATAGGCATAAGGAGGCCAAAGTAGTGTAACCGAAAATTAGCACATTTTGGTCGTATGAAAAAGGTTACAATACTTGCCGTTCCCGCGTCTGGCGCTAGTGTGGCACGCGCATTGAATGATGGCACGCGCGTATTGAATGGTAGCTGCCTTTTTCTGCCCTTGTTGACATTGATACATTTTGAATTATTTACAATTGTGATATGTGATTTACAGAGATAAATTGTTATTGACATAAAAAAGATTTAAATAATTTTATCCACCGCGAAACATCTTTTTTTGAAGTTTGTGTAATTGTAGAGATCCTGCAATGGACGAGATAGGTACTTTTGAATTTTTGCGCTAACGAATTAACATAACCTTCGCGGTATAAAGATTTGAATGGAGAATAATTAAGATTTTGATTTCAACGTGAAAGTCAAGATTATTTTTTTTTTATAAATATTGTATTTTTCACCAGTTTAAAATGCACCAATGGTTTCCTTTGGAATTTAGTTTCATTGTATTCATATCCGGGTTTTTGATGTTGTTAAAAGTTCAGATTTTTCTCTCTTCAGTCCTCAGTACCAGGGGTGCTATTCTCGAGTTCATTCGACTTTTTTCGCATACGAAAATGGCTGATTTTTGGATGGTTGGTGCAAGTCGCTATTCTCGATTTGTCGCTCGCGGTTCGTATGCGTAATTTTTCGCACACTTTGCAACGAGTGGTCTGACCCACTCGAAACACGAAATCGTATGCGAAAATGGCATGTAACTCAGTAACTAGGCGAAGATTCTATTAGGGAGGCGGTGGGGACTAGTATTACGCTAACCTCACAACAAAACATTCGTATCTTATATATGAAAAAAGTTTGAAGTAAAAGAAATAAGGCATTGTGGGACGCTGTAAATTTTAGATTTATAGAAGTGTTGCATGATGCGGAAAGGCATGCCGAACCAAGTGTTCCGTTTCAAGCACGTAATAATGCTCCCCTGTCATGTTTTGCCTTTGCTTTTTTTGTTGATTATTCATGATGCCCTTTTTTTACTGTTTTAGGAGATAATGAACATTCTAATAATTTTTAAAGCAATACATGAATTTATTTTAATGCAACGATATATTAGTAAAAAATTAATTTTTCTGTCTAACCTTTCGTTCACACTTTGTTTATTCTATGGTAACTGTAGAACGAGCGGCAACATGATATTTCACGGTTACTTATGTTCTCAGTATTTCATTGGCCAATTTACTACTTTGATATATCGGCAACGTCGCACTACACCAGACCTGACCAATTGGGGGAAAACTGTTCATTTGCCAGATGGGAATTTAACACCACCACCGACCTCTACTCATTCAACTTCACGAAAGCGACCACCCCCCAAGCCTCTGGACCTGGGAAGAGGGAAGTGGTGGTGGAACTCGAAAATGTGGCGAATGAGCAGTTTTCCCCTACTTGGACAGGCCTGCACTACAATTCGCATACGACTTCGTCTTCGAAAGCACTTCGAGTGGCGCTCAAGAATACCAACCGTGCTCGATAATTTTTGGTATACGAAACTACCAACTTTGGCATGTTGAGCTACTGCGCTTGCCCGGCGCAGCGGTCCTCATTGGTCGCTGTTGGCGCGCGATTCAAACCGGATATAACTAACAATAATTGAAATTAAAGTAGATAATTATTGTAAATTGCACATTAATATCAGAAATTACGTAATTTGTGATGTAAGGTTAGAAATAAATAATAATGAGTATATTTTGTAATTGATAGTTTCTTTTTTCAGTTCCAAAGACTAACTTATATTTCACCGTTAAAAAAATATATAGAAAATTTCAAAAATATTATAAATACGTATCTTCAAATCTTTGAATAAACATTTTTTCGATAGAGAAGAAATCTTTCTTACCATTACTAGTATAGAAAAGATTCAAAAAGAGGAATTATTGATTTACTTTAACAATTTCTATATTTAATAATTTTAGTCTATGAAAAAGAAGCTTTAATATATTTTGCAATAATTATATGAATTCCCCAACATACTCTCTCTTTCTCTTCTTTCGAAAAAAGAATAATCCTGATTCAATTTACGAAAGGGCATAAATTTGTATATGTAAAAAGTAATTATAATTATACGATCAAACGAACTTACCTTTGTGAAGTTCGATCGTA